>NQII01000005.1:1709502-1723733 GCA_002778355.1 Clitarchus hookeri | reverse complement strand
TGTCTCTCTCTCTGTCTCTCTCTCTGTCTCTCTCTCTCTGTCTCTCTCTCTGTCTCTCTCTCTCTGTCTCTCTCTCTGTCTCTCTCTCTGTCTCTCTCTGTGCGCGCGCGCAGGTTTGATTTTGACTGGGGGATTGGGTGGGGGAGAAAAACTTTCACTATGATTACATATTATAGACCCAATACTTTGCAATGAAATGTGTCAACATTCAAGGAGTCAATCCAACAACATTAGCATGGCAACGCCAATTTCTCATAAGCCCCCGGATGGCCGTGCTGTAGAGAATTTGTGCGGTTCTTGTTTAACCTAATAATTCATTTATCTGTTTTTTTAATACTAATATCGGCTCTTTATTATTTGATTTTTCATAATGTATGACTTTAATTTGTGCCAACCTTCTCGTACAGATTCCTTTTGCTTTTGAAATCTGTATAAGAGATTACTCATAGTGCGTTCTAACGTGTTTAATATTTTTCAAATTTATTTCAGGTTTGCTTAAAATTTTATTTACTGTATTTTACGTTGTATGTTGCGGCAGTTTTCTCTCATACACTTTAGTGACAAATGTCTGCTTATAGTATGATAAATGAAAATATTGGTTTACAGGTATCTGATCGGTAAAATCCTAAATATCGGAACCTTCATCGGTATCAGATTTTTTCAGTATCGGGCCATCACTACATTATTGATTACAACAATAACATGGGAGTTGTTGATAGAAGTGACATGCTGCTTAGTTGATTAGCATGTGTAAAAAAATAGTGAAATGGTATAAAAAAGTTTTCTTCCATTTAGTTGACATAATCCTTATTAACGCATATGCATTGTTTATGACAAAAACTGGGCAACACATTTCGTTAGCTGATTTTCAGTTGTGTTTGGTACATCAGTTACTTGAGAAATATCAACAGACAAAACCACCTCAGAGTCACAGACACTCCAGTATAGACACGCCTCTGTGCCTTACTCGGATACATTTTCCCAGCCTTGTTCCACCAGTATAAAAGAACCGCCCTGCCACCCCACAAGACAGTGCCATATTTGCAGTAACACAAAAAGAAATGAAGATACCAGAATCTCCTACATGTGTGAATTGTGCGGAGTTGCACTTTATGTTGTGCCATGTTTCAAGGATTATCATACACTGAAAAACTATTGACATAAAAATGTGATAGAAGTTAAAGATACTAAAGTGTAAATATTTTTAATAGAGTACCTATATAAAAATAAACAATATTTGGCATGTAATATAGGTAAATAAAATGTAATTAAATTTAAGTATATTTGGTCATATAGCCTCAAATATGTCAGCACTGCAGGGTATGATATACCAGTCAAGTTCTGAGCAGTTAAAGGGTTAAATGCAACTTAATGCAAATTTGTTTATGTTAAGAAATAAAAGGCATTTTTTAAACCAAATAATTCCTATGTTACAAATTTTTGAATCAAGTTTTCATTTTATTTTATCTATAGTGCATTTTAGTACATAATAAAGAATTTTGTCTTAAATTTGCAGCTATGTCTGAAAGAGGTGACACTTTGAAAATATTAAAATAAAACCCTTTTACAAGACCATACTTGACTTTAGGCAATCTTATTAATAACAATACTTAAATAGTTTTAATAGGTTCAGTTGGGATCTTAGGATGTATGTGGTTAATTACAGTTATTTAATTTATGTAAAAATTTATTTATATTTTTACATGTGCTTCACAATTCCTACAACCTCCCAAATTACATAGTTTTGAGGGGTTTTTGAGGAAACCTATAACAACTTATTCTATTTAATTATATTAATGATGAGAAATATTTTATCATACTCAATATGACTTATAATGAAATTTGTTTCACACCTATTCAATGTTGCATTTTTTCACATATTTTATTTAATTATCAAGCATAAGTTTAGAAATTCCTCTAACAAAATTATTATTGCCTCTGCTACTTATTTATATTATAAACACAAAGTTTTGTTGATTTGGTTTAGGCCCCCCAGCTGTGATTCTGTTTTTGTTAATTACAAGAAAATATAGTATGAACTTACAAAATACTTTCATCTTATGTCAATATTGAATGCGCCTTATTTTCTTTATTTTATAATTGTTAACAGTTATGATTGTATGGCACAAGAAAAAAAATTTTCACACTAGGCATTGTACTTTATATGTAAATTATTTGTGGATAATTTTAATGCGTTTAGTTATTTTGTTATATATTTGAACATAATTTGTATTTCCCCAGATTTTCTCAAATTTTGTTTTTTAAAATATGCAAGTGTGAATTATAAAGATTTACTGATGACACTAAATGCTGTGTAATGGAGCTGACGTGTGTATTAGTGAAATGTCTGCTGACAGTGTGTGTTTGTTTGTGTGTATTTGTGAAATGTCTGCTGACAGTGTGTGTTTGTGTGAATATAAGCAACATGTTGTGAGGTACCTTTTACTCTGCAGAAAAAATTATTGCATATCATCTACTCACGAGACCTCAATTTGTGCAATGTGGATGATGCCCGTGTGACATCTGCATGATAATTTTGACCTCTATTCTGCAGCACTGGTGGCATTTCCCTCTTGCTAGTCATTCTCAAACTCTCGAGACATTCTTTAGTTCATGTACATTAGTAATTTATTACATTTATATAATAATAATAAACAATTTTTTATTTTGGTGGCCCTGTCATTTAATTTATATGTTAACACTTATTTTGACCTATATACACCCGCCGATTCTTTTATTTAACTTAGCTTATTTTCTGTTAGGACTGTTATGGTATTTGCTTCAAAACTACACAATTTATAATAATTTCTCAATATTTTAATATTATCACGCTCTGTGTACACAGTAGTAAATTTCTTTTTATTCTTACCTGTTGGATTGCTACCTCTATGGACATTCATGTACCAAAATGGCCTACGCTCGGTAGTCGCCTGTTGTGTTGTTTCGCAAGCATCTGTAGCGATGTGTCGTCAAGTGTAACCGTGTGTATAATAAACGACTGTGTTAGAAAGCATTTGAGTCCACTTCTCTGCCTATGTGCAATAATTCAAGTGGTTATGGGCCCAGTAATTCGGGTGGTGCGACAATACAGAAACAGTGACGGTTAACGGTTTTTTTTTAGCGTGCATCGAGTGTCGTAATACAAGTTAAGATGGCCTCAAGTAGTAATCATTTGCAAGTAGAAAAACTTGTAGGTCGGGACAATTACGGCGACTGGAAATTTGCCATGAAGGCATATCTTCAACTAGACGACCTGTGGGACGCAGTCGAAGGAAAAGAAAAGGACAGCACGAAAGATAGGAAGGCACTCTCAAAAATTATTCTCTCTGTGGATAAAATAAATTATTCACACATTAAAAATGTGAATAATGCCAAGGAAGCATGGGATTGCCTGGAGCGTGCATTTGAAGACTCAGGACTGACAAGAAGAGTCGGACTTCTAAGAACTTTAGTTACAACTCGCCTGGAAAACTGTAAGTCCGTGGAATCTTATTGTGATACAATAATTACAACCAGTCATAAACTTAATGATATGGGATTCAGCGTGAATGATGAGTGGATCGGTACCCTATTGTTGGCGGGGTTACCCGAGGAATATAAACCTATGTTGATGGGATTAGAGAGTTCAGGAATAAAAATAACGGGAGATTCAATTAAAGTGAAACTTTTGCAAGACATTAAGTCTAATGAGGTCAAAAGTAATGATACTGTACTTTATTCATCATCTAAGGTAAATAGAAAGGAACCACCACGGTGTTATACATGTAATAAATTGGGACATTTAAAAGCTAATTGTAGAAGTCGAAGGCCTAGTAACAATTATAAACAAAATAACTGGGACAGTAAAGGCAATACAAATGACAAGACATTTTGGGCTTGTTTGTCTGGAGATAATGATGATAATTCATCATGGTATTTAGACTCATGTGCCTCTACACACATCACAAATAACAAGAATATATTTACCACTAATTTAATAGAGAAAGAGAGTTCAATTACAGTTGCCAATAATACTAACCTAAAAGTTGAGGCAATGGGAGATGCTTCACTCCATCTTAATGTTTTTGGAAAACATGTAAAAAGGAAAGTTAGAGATGTTATGTATGCAAGAGATGCCTCTATCAATTTACTGTCTGTCAATAAAATTATTCAGAATGGTTTTAAAATCAGGTTCGATCAGAATGGGGCCAAAATTTTTGATGAAACTAACAATGTTGTGGCCACAGCAAAACCTAGCAACGGTATATACCGAGTCGACACCTACAATCAACACGAAGTTAAACAAGAAATTGTTTGTTCAGTACAGGACGATTTTTTATGGCACCGCAGACTAGGTCATATGAATAGGAAAAACATGAAAATGATTACAAAAATGTCAACTGGCTTGAAAGACCTAACTTACTCTACCAATCCGTGCATTGTATGCTTGGAAGGTAAGCAGACAAGAATTCCCTTCAAATCCAGTACCAGTAGAGCCAAAAACCTGTTGGAATTAATACACACTGACCTAGCAGGCCCCATGGAGCAAACATCTATCGGTGGCAGTAAATACTTCTTTTCTCTTATTGACGATTATTCGAGGAAGATATTTGTTTATTTTTTAACAAATAAAAGTCAAGTTCTAGAGGTCTTTCAACAATTCAAGAAAATGGTAGAAAATCAAACGGGTAGAAAAATAAAAATATTAAGGTCAGACAACGGCAGGGAATATATCAATTCAGAATTTAAACATTTCTTAACTAACTGTGGGATAAGACATCAGACAACCATTCCGTATACACCAGAACAGAACGGAGTTTGTGAACGAGCCAATAGAACCATAGTCGAAAAATCAAGATGCTTACTGTTTGACGCAAGACTTCCTAAGGAGTATTGGGCAGAAGCTGTCAATACTGCCGTGTACCTTATAAATAGGTCTCCAACTTCATCACTTTGTAATAAGACACCATTTGAGACGTGGTCAGGTAAAGCACCTGGGTTATCTCATTTAAGAATTTTTGGTTGCCCAGTAATGGTCCAAATCCCAAAACAATTAAGGAAGAAATGGGATCCAAAATCAGAAAAACTCATTTTAGTGGGCTATGGTACCAACACTAAGGGCTATAAATGCATGAATCCAGTTACGAAAAAGGTAACTTTTAGCAGAAACGTTACATTTCTGGAAAATGTAATGGCACCTCAAATTCAAGAACATTGTGTAGAAAATGACCAAACAAAGGATGAAACAGTAAATGATGTCAAGAATCTACAGTATGTAGAAAATGAACAAACAAATAATGAACCAGTGAAGGATTTACAAGTCGAAAGTCAAAATAAAGTTAAAGCCCAGGAGGAGAACAGTGAAGAAGAAGAAAATGGGGTAGGAGAAAATGAAGACAAAAGTAGAACAAAATCAGGAAGAGAGGTGAAAACCCCAAAATATTTAGACGACTATAACGTTTATTCTGCCTATTACTTAGAGTCGAATGAAGATGATCCACAAACGTATGCAGAAGCAATCAAGAACCCTGAATGGGAGTTGGCAATTCTAAAGGAGCTGAAATCTTTAGAAAAATTAGGAACATGGATTATTGATGATTTGCCAGATAAAGAGAGAGCTATTGATGTAAAGTGGGTTTTCCGAACCAAAACAGATGGGACCAAGAAGGCTCGTCTCGTAGCAAGAGGTTTCCAGCAAAAGTGTGATACATTCTATAATGATATATATGCTCCTGTTGCCCGATCATCTACAACTAAAGTGTTATTATCCCATTCACTAACAGAAAATTACTCTATGCGTCAACTTGACATTCCTTCCGCTTTTCTCCATAGTGAAGTTGACACAGACATCTATGTGAAAGTGCCAGAAGGTATGAATTTGCCTGGAGGAAAAGTTTTGAAGTTGAAAAGAGCACTCTACGGTTTAAGAAAAAGCCCGAAAAATTGGAATACCAAGTTAAATGAATTTCTGTTGTCCCTAAATTTTGAAAGATCAAATTACGACTTTTGTCTATATTATAGGAATAGTATTAAGTTAATTATCCATGTCGATGACATCCTTATGATTGGCAAAAATGATGAAATCAATGAAATAGTGCATTCTCTGAAAGAAAAATTTGACGCTAGGGATATGGGTACGGTCAAAAACTTTCTAGGTTTGGAAATAGAGAGGGATGATGTATCATTAAAAATTTCTCAAAAAGCTTATATTCATAAAGTTCTAGCGGTTTTTAATATGTCTGAGTGCAAGAGCGCAAAAACCCCCATGGAAAGTGGATTTCAGTATATAGAAAACCAGCCCATTATAGATGTTCCTTACAGAGAATTAATAGGATCATTGTTGTACCTAGCTAACAGCAGTAGACCCGATATCATGTTCGCGGTTTCCTATCTCAGCAGGTTTCTGGACAAACCAACCAACCAGATATGGACTGCCAGTAAAAGAATCCTGCGATATCTGAGAGGAACAATAGACAAAGTGTTAACTTTTACAAAAGGCCCAAAAGAGTTAGTAGCTTTCGCAGATGCTGATTGGGCAGGGGACAGAAGAGACCGGAAAAGTGTTTCAGGGGCAGTTTTCTTCTATGGTGGAAACCCGGTAGACTGGATATCAAGAAAGCAAACTTGTGTAGCTACCTCCACTTGTGAAGCGGAGTATGTGGCCGGTTCTGCAGCAGCACAGGAGGTCATTAACATTCAAGGTATCCTCTCCTGTTTGAAGGTAAAACAGACACCAATCTTGAATATAGACAATATGAGTGCTATATCCATGTCACAAAATTTTGTTAATTCAAAAAGAGGAAAGCACATAGACAATAAAGAACATTATTTAAAAGACTGTGTAGCCAAGAAGTTACTTGATATAAATTATGTATCTACAGAAGACAACATAGCTGACATTTTCACTAAACCTTTGTCATTTGAAAAATTTGAAAAATGTAGAAGTGACTTGAATGTTATATAAGTTAAGTATTGTGAAATGTATTTATTAAGTTTAACAATTTAATTATATATATTTAAATTGAGGAGGAGTGTTGGATTGCTACCTCTATGGGCATTCATGTACCAAAATGGCCTACGCTCGGTAGTCGCCTGTTCTGTTGTTTCGCAAGCATCTGTAGCGATGTGTCGTCAAGTGTAACCGTGTGTATAATAAACGACTGTGTTAGAAAGCATTTGAGTCCACTTCTCTGCCTATGTGCAATAATTCAAGTTTACCAATAACATAGATGAATTTTTGCACAATACTTTATATTTAATTACTTATTAAATGATACATACATTCACTTATTGTAATTGATTACATTCTTTATATGCTGAATAACTTTCTCTAGGCCTAATGAGCTGATATTTTTCTTAGAGTAATAGGAATACTCTTTTCTCTATTTAAAGAAAATGTATACTGGGTTTTTGCTAAATGCTAGTACATATGGAGGCAAGTGATTTGCTGCATAATGACTGTTTCAACATGTGTATGGACAGAGAAATTAAATTGCATATCTTTTTTAACTGGAAACATACATTTATTTCAGTGGAATCTAAAAGTACATGCAAAGAGGAATTAAGCAATGTAGAAGTTGCAATTAAAAGTACCACAGAAATACCAAGAAATAATGTGCAAATATGATTAAGTTAAGTGGGCTGGTAACATGGGGCAGTGGACCTGTACTCACAGCTGTAAGTATACAACACATGCTGTGACTCATCCTAGCGGGACCACTTCCTATAGCAGCGCAGTACCAGTCCGTGTAATCTGTTGTTGTAAGTGGTGTGTCAGTGTGTGGCTTTGCATATGCTATGAAGTTTACGAATAAGAAAAAACTGGATGCTCTGCTTATTTACGGTGAGTGGTGCAGTAATGCCAAGCAAGGCATCCAAACATATGGTGAAAGGTATCTTAATTGGATGCCCATTTCAGCAAATAATACAAAGAATTTTCATGAGTCTCTTGTCACAAGGTGATTGGAATTCCACAACACGAGTGTGACGAAAGACTGTTACGGGCGAGATGCAGCAACAAAGTGTTTAGGCACATGTCTATGCAATCCCCCATGTTGATACGTGACAACTTTCCAGGTATGAAGGAATAAATTAAACAAGTGTTTTATGGGTGCTGTGCCAACAGACACACTATCCGTATCAACCAAGGCTCTTCATCAGCCATTACATAAAAGTGATTTCTAGTAGCGTGTAAACTTTTGTAGGTTTGCTCGGATGTCTATAGGGGATACAGCAATTTTCTTAAGAACATACTATTTACCAAACAAGCAACCTTCACAAACCATGGGGGCGTAAATTTATAAAATTTGCACTACTGGGCTATGGAGAATCCGCGTTGGGTATGGCGCGTGGAGCACCAGTGACAGTGGAGTCTAAATGTGTGGTGTAGAATCGTTGGAGACTACATAATAGGGCCATACTTCATTCAAGGGACACTGACTGGCTGTACTTACACCAATTTCATCAGAGAGACCTTTCCGGCACTTCTGGACCACATACTGCTTGACAGACGTCGTGATATGTGGTTTCAGCAGGACAGTTTTCCTGCACATTTTTGTTTGGTGGCAAGGCAAGAGTTAAATGAAACGTTTCCAAACCGGTAGTTGGTGCGTCGTGGTGGTGTAAGATGGCCAGCTTGCTCCTCCAACCTCACACCTTTAGATTTTTTTCTGTGAGGAACGCTGAAAGATTGGGTGCTCTCTATGGTTCCTATGATACCAGATGACATGCAAGAACACATTGTGGCAGCTTGCAGTGGCATTATGCCAGAAACACTTCTGGCCGTTTGTCGCTCGCTACATGTGTGTTTAGAGATGTGTATTGCTGTTGATGATAAACACATCAAGCACATGCTGTGAAAAGACCTAATGTGATGCATTTCAACCATAATTGTGCTCTTTTGTACTATGTATCTGGATGCAATTGTATTTCTTCTTAGGTTGGGTTGATGTACATTTGTTGTGCATCTATATGCACAAATTACTCAGTACAATAAATGACTAGGAAACAAATCTCCTGAATTACGTTGATTTCTTGAATAAAATGTACTTTTTGATATCATACTTGCACTCACATTGCTCATATTCCCTCTGCTGCGGTGCTAATATTGATCCAATATTCTGTGCTCCTTGCTCCATTAAGGTAAGTACTATGCTACTATAAGAAACGGTCCTGCCAGGATGAGTTGTGATGGATGTTGTTTGGACTGCTGTAAGTACAGGTCCACTGCCTCGTGCTACTGGCCCACCTAAGTTAATCATATTTGCACATTGTTCTTGGCATTTCTGCAATACTTTCCATTGCAAATATAACTGAATTCCTTTTTGCATGTACTTTCAGATGGTGTTGAAATAAATTTATGTTTCTATTTGAAAAACAATACATGGTTCAATTTCTCTGGCCATACACATGTTATGAATAGTCACTATGCTGAAAGTTACTTGCCCCTTTACATATAATCACTTAGCGAAAATCCCATTGTGTGATCTACAACAGTTGCTGAAATTTTGCGGGTGTCCATGTTAGGTGGACCACCCAGTATAAATGTAAAATTTTAATTTTCTAAAGGTTTGCAGATTTCTAATAAAAAAATGTTGAAAATATATTTTTTTTACTTCGAACCTTATCGGGACACACAAAATTTTCTCGTCTCAAGATCCTACCCCAAGGAGGTCAAGTAGCAGTGCCATCGTGGCGGACAGTAAAAGTCACATCTCATTTCTCTGCACTCCTCCTCCATGGAATTCCCCTACAGGTTAGCTGTGCTAAATGAGACAGCAGGCCAATCTGTTCAAGTCGCAACTCCGTCAGATACCTAGATCCTAGTGATTCTCACAAAAATCGAATTGGCGATCTCCAGAGTAAAAGATATTGTTCTACTGTTTGGACATGAGTTGGCCTACATATGGGCAGTGCAGGGGGAGTGGGCATGTCTCGTGCACTTTTCCATTCTATTGCAACTCTTGGCGTTTCACACAATACTTCTTTCTTTCACATCCAGGTTAAGAATCTGTGGACCCTTGAGGGCCAGAGATTCAAATCTCTAGTGTGGAATTGAACCACTGGATTGGCCAAGTCCCGGATCACAGTTCCGTATAGACATATATGGTTCTTCTTAGTCTGTGCCTGATTTTCGTACAATGAAAATTAATTGCGAAATTGTATCTCGACTGCGAGGGATATACGGGAGTTACGAACTAGTATGCTGGGACATCCTGCTAAAGCCTGTGCACTTTATTTGCAGGTGGAACTACCTGCTTTGCAAGGTCAGTGCTGACTTACACAATGCAAATATAGCAGCAGTATCATCATTTGATCATGCATTGAATATCAGTCTGTGACCGTTAGTGAACTTACCATTTGATTGTGTTAATACTGTCTTGGTAATCACAATTTTTATTTCAACATAAAATCTTATGCATCTCCCTAATGCATTTTGTTTATTATATCCATATTCCCTTCTTAAATATCTCTTAACTATTGATAATTTTATCCACATTTCTGCTTGTATTAGGGTTGTGGCGGATCTTACAGACGTGGCTGCTAAAAGGTGAGAAAAACCCTAGCTTCTACCATTTTTATGGTTTGATATAATTATAACTACTAAAAACCATACATTTCGTATTTTTTATTGGGAGTTGGTTAGATTTATAATCGCAATGCGCAATATACAAAGTATAAAATGGTTATACATATTTATAATTATATCTGATATACTACATTGTTATACAAATACGTTTACTGTAATGCAAGGAGATATATTATTTTTGTTTAGTGATTAGTGCCACATTTTAATTTAGTAATAATGTTCATATCTGCTAACCCACCTTTTGTAGAACCGTCATTGTAGGCTGGCAGTCGTAACGGAAACTGCGGTTGTGCACGATGGCACTGTGCCCAGGTCAGCATCTTCTCATTTCGGTGGCTGGCTGCCGGCAGATAGTATTTCCAGGTGTGATATGCCTTTATTAATGATTCTGTACTATGAAGTTGTCCTGGTTTACCTTTCGCCTTGTGGCAAAACTGATAGCTTTTGTTCTCGTAGGTCTGTGTTGATGTGTCCTCAGGGCTAGTGTAATATTGGCATTCTTTTGCAGTAGGTTTTTGCAAATTGTCCTCAATCCGGCTGCATCTACCTACAGTGCATTCAGCAAGTATGGCGGTTTAAAGGAAGTCTCATGCTAGTGTTGATCATAACAAAATACATAATTGCAGCATGTTCGCTACTCACTGATATTCTCTCTATATGCATACTGTTTATACTGCACACAGCTTTGTCTTATAACTGTTCTTATTACCAGGGTCATAGTTATGCTTGCATCCCCTTTTGGCAGTTTTACACAGCCTGTTACTTATGATGGTGCTGTATACAAACTTCCATCTCTTATGAATATGGATAATTTGTTTTGGGTTCTGCTGTTTTTATGGCATTATTGTATTTATAATATTGATCACATTAAATATTAAGTATTTTATTTTATTGAGTAAATACATTACATTGTAACTATGCTCCCCATTTACTATATGTAAATAGTTTCAAACTTATAATAACTGTTTAAGTGGCATGATTTTACTCTAGTTTCAATTAATACCTTAAGATCAGTGTTCTATATTTGTGTTTCATTTCTGTTACTATATTATATAATGTGGTATTTATTGTGTATTTTAATATATATGCATATTTTTGAAAAATAAATAAAATACTTTAAAGGCACATTGTTCTCTCTTGCATAACAAGATTTATGATTAAATAAAAATAATTCTAGTGTGTTTTTTTCAGTAGTACCAGGATCAAGAAACACAATAACCCATGAAATATAATATGAATGTACATATCTTCAAGACTGTCTTTTTTTATTTATTGATGATATCTTATGCATGTGTATACAAGGGTACAATTTTATATTCATTTAAGTTTGATAAATTAAACCAAAAAATATGTATGACATTATAAATTCCATAACTACACTGAGTTACAGTGTTTATATAATGCATGTTTCATTCTATTTATTTTTTCAGATATATGGCACCAAGTTGTGCATTAACCTGAAGACACCAGATTGGTGTGAACAAACATATGCTGAGATTCAGCTTTGTTCAAGTAACACTGTAACATTATATGAAGGTGATATTGATCCTGAAGAGGCACAACCTGAATCCATGAGCAGTAAGTATAATTTTTTGAAATTTTGTCCACTTAAATATTAAATGTAGAATTGTTGGCCATTATGTTGTTTTTTTTAATTGGTATTACAGGCCAAATGTCAGTTGGTGGTTCTAACAAGGGAATGCAAAATAAAGTTCCAGAGCGACCAGTTCCACCAAATAGACCACCTTTGCCATTCGTCAACAAGATGACTGCAGCAGTACCTGTGCAGATCAGTAAACAAGTATCAAAGGTGTGTATTTTATCATATGCTTTCAAAGTCTGGAACTTAACCATACTGTAGGATCTTCCTCTGTGTGCAGTGGGTATAACTGCATCATACCATTTACAAGTATCACCATTGCATTCTGTTGCGACATTGATGTGTTATTACGGGTACCCATCGTAATTGTCTGCATGCATGTAGTCCTGCATTGTGTAAGCATCTACCAATGGCATTGGAATTAACAAGGTGGGCCTCACTGCTCACTGAATGTCTGCAGTTGTGGTGGTTGGGGCACTCAGTGCATTTAGGACAATCTGTTAGTTCTCCTTCAGTGTAATTTGTGGCAGTCTCCCAGATCTTGCTTGTCGTGTGCACGTGCCTTTCTCTATCCACTGGCACCAACTATGGTAATAGCTGCCAGTAGGTTGATGTGGGCAGTCTTCGGCTTCAACCGAGAGCCTTTACGACAAATCCAAAAGACCACATCATTGATATTCTTCAGAATCCTGTAGGAGCCTTCCCAACATTTCTCTCTAACTTTGAACATTACCCTTTTCGACTCTGTGGTTGTACAGCCACACTAGTTGTCCTTCTTGAAATGCCTTGCCCGACATTCTCGTGTCACTACATCTTAAAGGCGGGGGTTGCAAAGCTCTGTTGCATGTACCCTGGAAGCAATGTTTCTCAAAGCCCACTGCAACTCCTTCAGTGTCTTCTTTACGCTGACTTCATCTTCATTCAGCATCACTGCCTATACCAGATGTCAGTGTGCAGACCCCTGTCTTGCTGACCCCACCACCAGTGCTCAGGCCAAGACATCCTGCATGGTGTGGGGTGCAGTCAGACATACCGCTTGCTGTACCTCTGTGTCTGTAAAGGCATCAATGAAGAAGCCGACTGCAATGATGTCGTGCACCCTTCCAGAGATAAGTGGGAATGCCGCACAATGTCTTGCCATAGCTCCTGCAGTGGCTCTCCTGGTTGCTGGGTGTGACTTCGCAGTTAGGCATGGTGGGCATGTTGCAGGTATTGGTCACCAAAACATAGCCCCAAGGCCGACACCAGTGTGGGGCACTCAAGTCAATGTCTCTCTGGCAGAATGTAGTATGCTCAGTGCAGGGCCTCTCAGTACAGTGGCATGATAGTAAGCCTGCTGTTCATCTGATCAACTATTCAGGGTGGCAACAGTTTCAAACTAGTTTTGGTACTCCTGCCAAGATGTCTGGCCATCATAAGGGCCGGGCTTAATTGGGACCCCCTTCCCCACTACTGGTTGTGTGACACCAATGCCATAGGAGAGCTGACAGTTATCCTACAAGGGTGCTGTATTGATCAGGACTCATCCTTCTTCTCCATTTATTTTGATTGCTGTTGCGGTAATTGTGGAGATTCACTACTGAATAAATTCCTGCCATTCTTTCTTCAGTGCACTTATTTCATTTCATACACTGTCTGCTCTTCCACTGACACTGTCAATTTTCTTGTCCACACAATAAATTCTCGTATTCACTAACTCGCTAATGCCTTCTATTTTCCTGTCTACATTTTCATTTACAGTGTCTATTTTCCTGACCAAATTTTCATTTACTGTGTTAATTTTCCTATCAACTAAATTACTTATTTTGATTATCTAGCTATTCACATTTAAATTTTCTATTACACTAATTATTTGGGTATTTACATTCTCATTTACACTTTCTTTCACACTACTAATTTGGCTACCTAGTCCCTCAATTAATGGTCATAGTGTTCTGCTGGCATTTTTGTAGTTAACATTCACTGAAATGGTTGTACAAAACCGTCTTAATTTTGTGTCCTAACAGATTATCAACATTTGAAAATATTTTCAGTAACTTTTGCAGTATGTAAATAGTTTGGTCT
>NQII01000005.1:1677649-1697129 GCA_002778355.1 Clitarchus hookeri | reverse complement strand
AAGAAAATGAATGTACGAACCCTATAGAAGTTTTGATAAAAAAAAAAATCAATGAATATTTATTAGATAAACGTGTGGAAAATGATGTTGATCCACTTACATGGTTGGCGATAAATAATAAGAAGTATGGTATTATTTCTCCCATAGCCAGGCAATATTTAGTAACACCACCCACTAGTGTGCCTAGCGAAAGGGTCTTTAGTGGGGCTGGTCTTCTTTACACACCCCACCGAAATAGGCTGCAAGGAGAAAAGGCATCAAAACTTCTATTTCTGAAGTTTAATATTCCTCTACTCTTATTCAATTACTAAGTGTTTCACTTAATTGTGCTTAGATATAAAAAAAATGTTCATAGTTTTATTTTTCGATTTCAAGAAGTAATGTTTAATGGATATCTTAAAAATTACATAATTAGTGAGTTAGTATTAGTACCAAAGTTAAAATTAACAAAATGTTAAGAACATATTTGTTTTAATTGAAAAGAAGATTATTATATTGTTTGTTTTTCTTCACAATATATTTTTAACTTTATTCATAAGAAGTCGATTTGATTTACAATTAAACATGATTACTAGTTCATTAAAAGATCTCACATATTTGAATAAGATACCCTTTAGGTTGCATAAATGCATATTGTTAAGTGTTTTTACAAAAGATCTCATTTAAAGTTGATTTGTATAATTAAAAAGGTTGGGTTATATCTTATTCCATTGTTTTGTGTTAAAGTAGTTCAATGGTATTTGATCATACAGTTGTGTTATAATATAGTTTAGAAGTTTTAAGAAATTACCTGCCTTAATTTGATTTTGCTTAGGTAAATAAGAATAAAAGAATATCAAGAGTGGGTGTCTGTTGTGTAATCTAGTGAATTACTACAAGGCTGTTTCCCAAATATCATTAAAATACACTGTTATACATAAAAAATATGTTAATAAATAAAAATGTCTTAATCATAGTAGTTGCATTCATATTTAATAAACATTTTCATTTTTCATTGCCAAATACATTCGCAAAATATTGGCATCATTTTTGCGAATGCGAATTCTCACAAACATGCGAATATTCGCGAATGCGAATGCGAATATTCGTTGCATCACTAATACACATATGTGAACCAGATTTCAGGCATGTTCACAATTTATCAAAATGTATTTATGTATAGGTTCCCTACTGGATTAGTAGTTCACACGGTTAGTCCTTAGTCTATAACTGTGTTATTTGTAGCCGGCAAGATGGGCATCTCAAACTGCATCAGTTGGTCATTGTTTTTCTGCAGTCAACAATATAAAGGGTCAACTCACGTGCTAGCCAGTGACGTCGAGAATTTTGACCAATTATCTGCACTGTTAATCCATGATTCTTATTATTTTTAAACAGGTATTCTGTTCATTGTGAATTTACTGTATATATGCGCAGTCTATTTTGTTTTATTTCAAACTTTTTTTGTACCACTGAGCGAAACTTATTAGCTCGAGTATTTATGTAATTTACGTAATCTCTATCAACAATTAGATATGTTCTTTGCGTATTATTGTTAAATTCATGGACGCATAAATCTGTCTAAAATTTTTCTACAACGCGATGTGTTGGAAACTGAGAAGTGAAGTGCGACCTGGCATCAGCACCACGTCTCCGGCAGTCTCGCATGCAGGGAGAGGTGGACTTGCCCACTGGAGAAGAATGCAGTGCACTTTGTAGAAGGATCCTGAACTAAGGGCTGGCACTCAGCCCAGAAAAGTCTCTTGTTTCAATGTTTTCTATTAAAATATTCACATGCGGTGTTAAAGAGTTGCATACTCAAGATTTGGAATTTTCCTACACAACTGTTATGAAGATATCACAATATCAAGATGAAAACAATTTCAAAAAACACTTTTTTCTTAAGCACTTTTCCCATAGTTTCAAGATTTCATTATTTTTAAAGGTAATTTACTAAATACATGTCAAATTTAAACTTCCAATCAAATAGACAGAACACTCAGGAGTAAAATGATCTGTTGGATCTTTTTGCATGTAAACTGCAGGTGGAGACATTAAAATAGTGCACGCCATATTATTCTTTGCAATGGCAGTGTTTATCATGTTTAGCATCAAAACTATTGCAAATATATAGTAACTTTGTTATTCAGAAGTCTTGCAATGCTTCTAAATTGTATGTAAAATAGGTTACATGCATAAATATGTTAAAAGTACTGAGTAATTTCAAACCAAACTCGGACAAAAAAATTCAGAATATGGTTAACCTACACCTTAAACATAGTAATTGTGGAAAAAACAATGTTAATTGTTCATAAATTTTATTTATAACAGTAATGGCTTAACTTTAATGGACTATGTAAATGAAAGTATTAAAGTTTAGAAGAAGAGCATGGTTATATTTCATTTTTAATTAATTAAATTATTATTTTAGCTGCAGGCAATGCTTCACCTAGTCACCCTCATCCTCCTTGTCGTCCTCGTCACAGTGGTTCTCGTCCACATACTCATTGTCGTCCTTCTCATTGTTGCCCTCCTAGTTGTCCTCCTCCTTGTATTCCTCTTCATCCACCTTATCGTATTCCTTGTCACATTCCTCTTCATTGTTGTACTTTTCCTCTAACTCCTTGGCATCGTACTCCTCCACCTCGCCATCGTACTCCGTACTCGTTCCTACGTGCCTTCGTCGTCCTCCTTGTCCTCATCATTCACCTTGT
Organism: Clitarchus hookeri; assembly: GCA_002778355.1. Classification (NCBI taxonomy): domain Eukaryota; kingdom Metazoa; phylum Arthropoda; class Insecta; order Phasmatodea; family Phasmatidae; genus Clitarchus; species Clitarchus hookeri. The sequence goes on along the minus strand of NQII01000005.1, from coordinate 1,694,436 downwards.
CCTAGACGTCATCGTCCTCCTCGTCCTCGTCCTCGTCGTCCTCTTCCTCGTCGTCGCCCTCTTCCTCGTCGTCGTCCTCTTCCTCGTCCTCGTCCTCTTCCTCGTCGTCAACCTCGTCCTCTTCCTGGTCGCGTCCTCTTCCTCGTCGCGTCCTCTTCCTTGTCGTCGTCGTCCTCTTCCTCGTCGTCGTCCGCCTCGTCCTCTTAGTCCTCTTTCTCGTGGTTCTCTTTCTCGTGGTCCTCGTCCGCCTCTTCCTCGTTGTCGTCCTTCTCGTCCTCATCCTCGTCATCCATGTCCTCGTTCTCGTTTTCCTCGCTTTCGTAGTCGTCCTTGTCGTCATCTTCATAGTCCTCTTTGTCGCACTCCTCCCCATCTTCGTCGCCTTCATGTTCTATGTCAGTCGATCCCAAACTTTTTGGCTTGCGGACCCCTTCCACGGAACAATATCTACCGCGGACCCCCCTTACTTAAGTACTTAGATTTAGATACATGACACTAAATTTGCAGTTTTGGGTAAATAAAAGTTTGGTGGAGGGGAATATCACTATTTTAGAAATTAGATTTAAAAACTCAACTTTTTTTACAACACAAAAATCAAATTAAACAGAACGGAATAGATAGGTACAACTATTGTAGGAAACCGAACAATATAAATTCAACCTAATGATTTGAACATAGATTCAGCGTGATTAATGGGAAGAATGAGGCTGTTTTAATTGGCACAATTTTGAAATATTTGGTTTAATTGTTGATAGCCGGAGTCGGATGTCAGGTTCAGCATCTAGACAGCTTCGGTATTTAGTTTTGGTGGCTGCGTAGATAGAAAATCCAGATTCGCATAAGTAAGTTGTGGCAAAAGGAAGAAGAACCCGTTTCGCTTTTTCAACGAGCGGTTGGAATTTTTTGTTTTCCAGGCGAAGCCAAAAATGGGAGTAAGTATCACGCTCGAAAGTAGATTTCAAGGTGGAGTCTGAAATTATGTCTATCAAACATTCATATTCACTTGACGATAGACTAGTTGGCTTTTTCGAAACTGAAAACGGTTTGACCACCCATTCATGTTCTTGCAGCATTGTATCTCGAGCTGTAGGGAAGTAGTGCTCAAGGGACTTCTCCAAACTGCGAAGATGTTCACATATTTCATCAGTCAAAGTGCTTTTCTCAAGATCGAGTTTGTTTTCATGTAAAAAATCATTTAACACAGGAAAACACTCCACCTCTTTCTTATAAACAGACTCAATCCAAAACTGGATTTTTATTTTAAATGCGCGAACTTTGTCAATAGTTTCAAAAGTTGTGATATTCATTCCTTGCAGAGAAAGGCTCATCTCATTCATTTTCATGAAAATATGTGATAAATAGGAAAGTATACTCTGCCATCTCTCATCATTTAAAACATTGGCCAATTTGATATTGTGGTCCATCAACAGGGATAAGACTTCAGAACGTAACTCCCGTAATCGTGAAAGTGCTTTCCCACGAGACAGCCACCTCACTTCTGTGTGGAGAAGCAGGGAATTGTGAAGGCTTCCCATATCATCACATAGTAATACAAAAAGTCTTGACTTTAACGGCCGCGCCTTTATATAATTAATAATATGAACAGACTCATCCAAAACTTTCTTAAAAGAGGCAGGCATTTGTTTCATCGCTAAAGCATGTCTATGGAGAACACAATGACTGCTACTGCAATTTTTAGATTTTTCTTTTATCCTCGTAATCACTCCAACCGTTGAGCCAGTCATTGCTTTCGCACCATCTGTGCACACGTCAATGCAGTTAGTCCAAGGAATTTCGTTCATCGTAAAAAAATCGTCCAACAAACGGAATATTTCTGCCCCCGTTGTATTGGCAGGAAGTGGTTTGCACAGAAGAAGATCCTCCTCGAAACTTCCGGAGTATTCATAGCGGACAAAAGCCAATAAAATTGCCAACCCCGCGACGTCAGTAGATTCATCGATTTGGAGAGAAAATGAAACGTGTTTGATGCGAGAAACCAGTGATTCCTTCACATCAATTGATAAATTAAGTATCCTCCTCTTTACAGTGTTGTTTGACAACGGCACCGATGTCACAAGTTTAACTGCTTTATCGTCAAGCATGCAAGAGACAATATCACTAACACACAGTTTTATGAGGGTTTCGGTGATGGAATGAGCTTTACCTGCCTGTGCCACTCGATAACTCACCAAATAAGACGCTTTTAAAGAATTTTCATTTACAGTTTTTGCGTGAGTTTTGATGAAGGTTTGAGAAGCAGCCAGTTCAGTGTGCATCCTCTTGAAGTAATCAGTCTGTTTTTCCCGGAGTTCCGGGTGTCTACCCTCAAAGTGACGACGCAGTTTAACTGTAACCATTGAGCTGTTATGGAGGACTCCCACGCAAATCACACACTGAGCTTTACCCTCGTCAGTCTTAACAAATCCCAAATGAGCTGTTATGGAGGACTCCCACGCAAATCACACACTGAGCTTTACCCTCGTCAGTCTCAACAAATCCCAAATCTAAGTAACTTTCGTGGTACTTACGATTTTTAATTACTTCACTTCCACTGGCTGTTTGAACTGCAGCTATTTGGAGACTTGTTGAATCTGTGAATGCTGGAACTTGCTCGGAACTGGCTGGAACTTGGAGTGCATCAACTGAAGATTCATTTGCATCAACTGAAGATTCATTTTGCTTGTCTTCTGCAACGTTCTCGATGGAAATTCGTTGTGCAGGTGATGGAGAATCTGATTGCTTCCTCAGAGATCCCGACTTTAGCCACCGATCCATATAGGATTGGAGTAAATAACTAATTAATATAGAGACACAAATAGGTAGAACACTCGCGAAAGAAGCTTGAGCTTGACTGGTATTCTCGTGAAACGATGGCACTTTTATATACTGCTGTAGAAAAATCCAGGGTGTTCGAGTAGCATCTGTTCCCAGTGAAGAACGTACACCCAACAACTATGAAATTTCCGGGAAAGAGACCAGCCCAGCCACAATATTTTACCCATCACCTTTTGTTTTAGTATTCATTGTTATTATTATAATTTTTTTTTCATTTGCATTAAATTGAATTTTTGAGTTTTTTAAATTTATCTATTCACTCTACGTTTATTTTTGTAATAATGTATTAATTTTTTGGAAGTTCGCCGCGGACCCCCTAGTTAGTGTTGGCGGACCCCCAGGTGGTCCGCGGACCACAGTTTGGGAAGCCCTGTTCTATGTCGTCGTAATTCTCTTCGTCGCCATTCTCCTCCAATTCATCGCCCTCCTCCTCCAATTCATCGCCCTCCTCCTCAAATTCATTGCCCCCCTCCTCCTCCAATTCATCGCCCTCCTCCAATTCGTGACCCTCCTCCGATTCGTCGCCCTATTCCGATTCGTCGTCCTTGTCGTCGTCCTCTTCCGATTCGTCGTCCTTGTCGTCGTCCTCCTTGTTGTCGTCCTGGTTATCATTCTCATCCTCTTTATCTTACTTACTGTCGTAGTCATCCTTATTGTCGTTCAGTTCGTGGTCCTTGTTATTCTTCTCCTTAACATTCTCCTCTTCGTCTTTCTCCTCGTCATCGTCTTTCTCCTCGTCATCGTCTTTCTCCTCGTCATCGTCTTTCTCCTCGTCATCGTCTTTCTCCTCGTCATCGTCTTTCTCCTCGTCATCGTCTTTCTCCTCGTCATCGTCTTTCTCCTCGTCATCGTCTTTCTCCTCGTCATCGTCTTTCTCCTCGTCATCGTCTTTCTCCTCGTCATCGTCTTTCTCCTCGTCATCGTCTTTCTCCTCGTCATCGTCTTTCTCCTCGTCATCGTCTTTCTCCTCGTCATCGTCTTTCTCCTCGTCATCGTCTTTCTCCTCGTCATCGTCTTTCTCCTCGTCATCGTCTTTCTCCTCGTCATCGTCTTTCTCCTCGTCATCGTCTTTCTCCTCGTCATCGTCTTTCTCCTCGTCATCGTCTTTCTCCTCGTCATCGTCTTTCTCCTCGTCATCGTCTTTCTCCTCGTCATCGTCTTTCTCCTCGTCATCGTCTTTCTCCTCGTCATCGTCTTTCTCCTCGTCATCGTCTTTCTCCTCGTCATCGTCTTTCTCCTCGTCATCGTCTTTCTCCTCGTCATCGTCTTTCTCCTCGTCATCGTCTTTCTCCTCGTCATCGTCTTTCTCCTCGTCATCGTCTTTCTCCTCGTCATCGTCTTTCTCCTCGTCATCGTCTTTCTCCTCGTCATCGTCTTTCTCCTCGTCATCGTCTTTCTCCTCGTCATCGTCTTTCTCCTCGTCATCGTCTTTCTCCTCGTCATCGTCTTTCTCCTCGTCATCGTCTTTCTCCTCGTCATCGTCTTTCTCCTCGTCATCGTCTTTCTCCTCGTCATCGTCTTTCTCCTCGTCATCGTCTTTCTCCTCGTCATCGTCTTTCTCCTCGTCATCGTCTTTCTCCTCGTCATCGTCTTTCTCCTCGTCATTGTCTTCCTCCTCGTCGTCGTCCCCCTCGTCGTCGTCCCCCTCGTCGTCTTCCTCCTCGTCGTCGTCTTCCTCCTCGTCGTCGTCGTCGTCCTCGTCGTCGTCGTCCTCGTCGTCGTCGTCGTCGTCCTCATCGTCGTCGTCTTCCTCGTCGTCGTCGTCGTCGTCGTCTTCCTCCTCGTCGTCGTCGTCTTCCTCGTCGTCGTCGTCGTCGTCGTCGTCGTCGTCGTCTTCCTCGTCGTCGTCTTCCTCGTCGTCGTCGTCGTCGTCGTCGTCTTCCTCCTCGTCGTCGTCTTCCTCCTCGTCGTCGTCCCCCTCGTCGTCGTCGTCGTCCCTCTTTTCGTCTTCCTCCTTTTCATCTACATCGTCATGGTCTTCCTTCTCTTCCTTGTCGATGTCGCTGTCCTCGTCGTTCTTGTCGACCTCATTCTCGTCGACGTCTCGTTCTCTTTGCTGTTTTCACTTCGTCGTCGCTGTCTTCCTCGTCGGCCTCTTCATTGTCCACCCCGTCTTTGTCCTCTTGATTGTCGTTGACCTTGTTGTCCTCGTCACACTTCTCGTACTCGTCCTCCCCCTTGTTGTACTCGTCTTCCCCCTCGTTGTACTCATCCTCCCCCTCTTACTCGTCCTCCCCCTCGTACTCGTCCTCCCCCTCGTCGTACTCGTCCTCCCCCTCGTCGTACTCGTCCTCCCCCTCGTCGTACTCATTCTCCCCCTCGTCGTACTCGTCCTCGTCCCTTTCGTTGTCCACCTTTTAGTTGTCCTCTTCCTCATCCTTGTTCTCTTCCTCGTTCTCCTCGTCTTCCTCATTCTCCTCGTCCTCGTTCTCCTCGTCATCCTCGTTCTCCTCATCATCCTCGTTCTCCTCATCATCCTCGTTCTCCTCGTTCTCCTCATCGTCCTCCTCCTATTCTCCTCCTCCCGTTCTCCTCATCATCCTCCCTGTTCTCCTCCTCATTCTCCTCGTCGTCCTTGTCGTTGTCGTAGTCATTTTCCTCCTCGTATTATTCTTGAAAAACATGAACAAATTCACATATTAATATGCATAAAGAATACACAACTAAAATATGTAAAAAAATCGTCGAGAAACTAAAGATATCAATTTATTTACGCCACATCCACATACAAGATATAAACATTATATCTGTAGAGTATGTATGGAGGAGTATATGAGAAAGATATATCGTAAGAGAAAGTACAACAAAGAAATTATTATCCCAATTGAATCAGATAAATCCAGCGTCAGTCCCTGACCGATGTTTAATTTTTTGATATTGTTACAATTATTACTTAACAATAAATTCATATATTTTCAAAAATTTTAAATTAATTTTTTTATTAAAAATAATTTTTTTAATAAATTGAGAAATAAAAAATGGCCACATCAAAATCCTAGTGAAATTCAGGTAAAAGATTTGAGAGCAATGGCTAAATCGTTAAATATTAAAGATATACCCAAAATAAAAATTAAAATGCTCTAATTAAAGCAATAAATTAACATACTAATAAAGTTAGCGAGATGAAAGTTGCAATACAGACTATAAGTGAGATAAAAAGGAATCAAATGAAAAAAATGTATCTTAATGATTATAAAATTAAGGAATTTTATATGATAGCTAAATCATTATCTACCTTAACACTGCCTCGTCACCTATGTCACATTATTCCCGCACCACCACACTCGTCCCATTAACACATACTCACTCCTACCCGTTCCAGACAGTCATGTCGGTTTCCTCAGAAACTAAGCCTCAAATGCAATTTCACCTGAGGGTATTTTTGATTTACATTTTGTCATAGAATCTTATGCTGCATTCCGAATTTGCGAGTTCTCACCCACCCGGTATATCTATTAAGAATCACAAGAGATATGCACATATAAATTTATTATATTATACAGATGGATAAAATAGTAATTGTTGTATTAAATATTTATCTATACTATTCTCTATGCAGTTATCGTATGCAAAAAATCGCAAATGTTTGTGATATATTTCAACATTTTTATTTGCAAGATAAATTAGATAAAAGTACTGAAAATTGTTCTACAAACAGCACGGTAAAGATTGAATTACCAAAGAAAGGCAAACAAATTGTATTGAAGAATTATAAACAAACAATATTACCATATACCATTTATGAAGATTTTGAATCATTATTGAAGAAAATCCAAACCACCAAACGTAATCCAAGATAAATAAACAAATTTTAATTAATAACAAAAAAGCAAGTTTTAACAGAAAAAGATATTGATAATGGTTTATATAAAACAATATTAAATAAAAGATATAATCTATATAAACAAAAAATAAATAATATAAAACTAATGTTAAATTATCAATCATATACATTAAAATATAAATTGCATGAAGCATCTGGATTCTTTTGTTATATTGTTTGTAGTAGAGGTCCAAATGTGCATAAAAAATTTATAGTCTTGAAAAAAAAAAGAAACAGGGGAAATTGAAATATATTCACAAATAGAACCAGTAAAACCATAACTAAAAAAAAAAGTTTTATTTCTAATAACTCGAGCAAATATCGATAATGTGAATGCAAATGTGATTATTCAGATAATAATATCACTGTTATCTAACTGGTAAATTTGTAATCGTGTTTGTAATAATTGCAATCTACAATTGAAGCTACTCAACTTTGTACCATTTATTTTTCATAATCTTGCCGGGTATGATGTGCATCTTTTTATTAAAGTGTTAGGATATGATAATAAAAAAAAGTAGATGCAATGGCAAATAATGAAGAGAAATATATATTGTTTGAAAAATTTATGAATAATTTAAAAATGAGATTTATTGATTCATTTAAACTCATGACCAGTAGTCTACTTACATTCAATGATAATTTATTGAAAGAACAAATGAAACACATTCATTAATTTTTTTCAGAGGACTTAGTGGATCTAGTTATAAGAAAAGGTGTGTATCCATATTATTATATTGATAACTGGGAATAATTTGAAGAAACTGAATTGCCACCAAAAAATTAATTTTTTGATAAACTAAGCGAATGCAATATAAGCGATGAACATGTATAACAAATATGGAATAAATTCAATGTAAAAAATGGTGGAGAATATCATGACTTTTATTTTAAAACGGATGTATTATTATTAGGAGATATATTCAAAAACTTGTTTCTATGAGGTCACCTGAGTTATACAGGGTGGTGGCCAGTAGTTTATGTAGTTAAATTATTTAGGTACGGACTAAGGGCACCTGAGGTTGTTGCATTAGGGGTAAACAAATACTCGTATTCTCCGTTATTTAACACATGAGGATTTTATTGTTCAGAAGGTCACATAGTTATTTACATACACTGGCGAGACTGAGCCCCCCTACTAGTCGTAGGCCTGAAGGGCTGGTGGGCTGAATACTATGCGTTGGGGAAGGTTGTTGAAGGGAGATGTTTCTCTACTTATCTGTGACTGCGGCTTTTGGTGATTTGTTTTTGTTGGTAGCTGAGGCATGGTGAGTTGGGTGGCCCCGTTTCAGGCCCTCAGACTAGCTCTCGTTGGCGTGCTGTACTAAGTTGGCTTTTTCCTGCGGCTTTGACTGAGTCTCTCTGAAGTCCGGGATTGGTTTCCCGTGACTTATACTTTCCCTGCGACCCCGGCTGGCGTTCCTGGTTGGAGAGTGCGTCCTCCTCGTCCTGCTTCCGGTTCACGTTTCTGCATTCCTCGCCACGGAAACTGCCACTACGTTTTTGGAAATGAACTCATAGGTTCTCGGCACTTTTACTGGGTTTGTCTCGGGAATTAACACATGAAGTTTTGGCTGTTCCTGGGTTCTCTCCTCTGTGACGTCATATTGACTCACTGACTGACTGACTGCTCGCCTCCTCACCATACGGCGCACGACTATGCCTTCTCGGGGAAGTGACTTTTCTAAAAACAAAAGAAAAATTCACGGAAAGTGGTATAATTCCACTCTACTAATTACACAGAACATTCTTTATAATTACCTTCAGTTCTGATGCAAGGAAGATTATGTGTGACAAGGAAAGTAAATGTTTTCAATGTAAACTTAATATGAGAGGAGTTTTGAAATAAAAAACTGGCTTGTGTGCAAGAAAGATAGCAGTAGATGTACAAAAATGCATCTCAAATGCTGTTTGAATGAAGAGGAAGTTTGACTTTATACATCAGAAAAGTTTTTTGAGTTGTGCTTCACCAGATAATGCAAAACTGAGCTTAAAAAATAGAAATTCAAATCTGTCAAGGAAGAAAATCTATTGGTTTTTATCATTATTAAACAAATCCGTCTGTTACTTTTTGCTCCACATGTCTCCATCTTTTGACAATGTGAATGTATTTTTACTGTCGTCTCCCCAAACACATTTTGCGAGAAAATTAATTTGTTGTGTACTTCAGGAACTGTTTTCTAAATTTGTCAAACCAGTGGCAGTCAAGAATAAAAAATTGCATGAAGTCAAGTATTACTCACCTGAAAAGCAAAGTTAAAATTCTGAAATAGTAGTTGGTTGTCCAACTACAAGGGTTGTTGACATGTTAAGTGAAGCTTATTAAACCAAATATTTCACAACTACCTGCGACTACATATTGCATAAATTTCCACTCAGATATGAAATGTTGCAAAAAGCAGAAGTCGCAGCTGTTGAGATCGAAAATGCTTCATTTTCACAAATAAAATTTTTTATAGAAAAATGTTCTTTTATTTTACTTATAAAAGGAAATGATACTACTAACAGTGCTATTGATGAACTCCAAAAACAGTTTATTTTACTTCAGTTGGAGGATGTATCTACTCGTGTCAAGAACGAAGAGAGAATTGATGTCAATTGATGTCAACTGAGCTTCTGTTATAGGTGTCGATAGACTCCCCAAGTATGACAGATTGTCAAAAGTAATGCTTTCAGTGCTGACGATTCCTCACAGCAATGCCGAGTGTGAGCGGGTCTTCAGTCTCGTAACCAAGAATAGAACCAAGTTCAGAGCACAGCTCTCAGACAAGTGTCATGAAAGTATGTTTTGACGAACAACCAGTCAAGTGTTTGGTACAAACAGAAGTTTTCTGGAATCTTTTTACAAAATGCAAAGAAAGCAACTGCAGCTTCCCTGAAGAAGCAGTAAAGTGAATCAAATTTTAAAAAGATCAGTTAATGTGGCGTTTTTTTGTCTGTGTTAGTATATTGAATAATGTAGATACTATAAAGCTTGTGTTACTTTAATGAATAACCTTATCTTCTGTCAAACATCAGTGGTGAGTTTATACATATTTTTAATTGTCCAGTAATTTTACTTCATTAGAGTTATTTAGTTGTATTTGGATACATGTGGATACATCATAGCCTATTGTGAGATGTGATAGAATTGATCAATTCTGATCAAAGTAGTAGTTCATCCAAGTAATAATTTTCTTAGAAAGTTATTTTCTAACAGTCAAATTGTTTGCCTTTGGATCATTTTATCTTTGAGTTGAATTTATCTTCTTAATAATTACAATATATGGGAAATAATTTACATATAATTTATACAAAAACTCTGCAAGCAATTTACACACTTTTGAAACATTTTAACATATTGTACTAATTGAAAATTTTAAAAGTTGGTGAGTCTGCCATTGGATTAATGGGGGTCACCTCCTATATAAAACAAATTCGAAAATATCAATAGCTGTATTTTACTGCTACCAGAAATAAGAATATTTATGAAAATCTAATGGGCTTCTCCCAGATTCCCTTTAAATATGCAACCTCACAATTTCAAATACCTTTCATTTCTAAAATTACTTCAATATCAGCATTATCAAAATAAATTATTTTCATCTCTTATTTCTAAAACAATATTATTAAACCTTTGATTATTAAATTAATAAAACAATGTATAAGCTGGCTCATATACAATAAAATCACGAAATCCAAACATTTGTTTTGGTTCGAAACTAGCTATGATATTGGTTTCTTAATGATTTAAATCATAATGTTTAATGAACATTCTGTAGGCTAGATTACAATGAATATTTATTGTTTTAATTTTTAATTTAATTATTTTCAAAACCTAAAGTATTTGATAATCAATAATCTAATAATTTATTCTGTTTGTTATATTAAGTGTTTCTAAAACAATATTAGCCTTTGGGAGTGACCTTTTAACTACAACTACTGTAATTTCTATATTATTATTTATATTTGGTGTTAAATATGTTGTAGGAAATCTAATTAAAGCAATAGAATGTTCATTGTGAAGAACATCATAGTAAAGTTTTTTTCTTAAATATTGGATTATTACTTGTTAAAGAAAATGGTGATTTATTACCAGGTAATATTAGAGCAATAGTAGTTGGGCCAAGCAATTGCGGTAAAACAAATTTGATGATTAATTTTATAAATAAAATATAAATAATTGGTTAAATTTTAATAAATGATAAGTTTGTTCAAAGATTTTAAATCAACCAAAATATGCTCAACTAATAAATGATTTTCTAGTTTTATCAAAGAAAAAGTATGTTTTTTTAAACCTCCATGAGATGATTCCCTAAGTTGAATGTGAAGATGATTCTGTGGTTGTTTTCAGTGATGTAATATTAGATAATCAAGATATTATTAGCGAACTAGCGGAACCGGCCCGGCTTTGCCCGAGTACAATTTAGTTTTTACAGCGATACACTATTAAATAAATTGGGAGAAGCCAATTACGATATGATATGATAGTAAATTAGTAAACTACTATCATATATAACATACATACATACATATATACACGTCACGCCTGTCTCCCAGAGGGGTAGGCAGAGATTATGGACCTCCATTTACCATGATTATGACATACCTACCTCCTTCGCTTGATCCACATTCATACTTCTCTAATATAACAATATTATATGATAGAGGTTTAGAAAATTTCTTTGTAGACAACATTAATCATTTTGCGTCCGACCGCCAGCAAAATAATATTTCTGTTTGACTTGACACGCGAAAGAGCTACGTATAGTTGACCTTGTGAAAAACATACTCCACTGAAATCCACTCCAGTGGCATTAAGTGTTTGACCCTGTGCCTTATTTATGGTTATGCCAAAACAAACTTTTATTGTAAATTGGACTCTTAAAATTAAAAGGCAAATCCAAGGGTATCATTGGTATTAAAACAGTTTCTCCAGTACCATAGCCAGTTAGAATAGTACTTTTAATGAGATAACTTTTTAAACTTTTTATTTGTAATTGAGTCCCGTTGCATAATTTCGGTGGATTTATATTTCGCTATGAAATTATGGGGGCTCCAACTTATAAAATCAGTTTATATGGTGGCATGCCAGAAGGATTCAATGAATTAAGAAATTCTGAGGGATAGTGCACAGCTTCTTCACTGTTGAGTACTGTATCTACTGAGTTATAGACTTGTGTTTGCGCATTAAATTTTGCGAGCACTAATTCATAAATATTTTCGACTTGTTCATTAGTAGAAGATAATATCGCTCTTTCTTTGAAACACGATAGTGTCTTATTTGAAAGGTCGTGTATTTCAGGCTATACGTTATCTATCAGTTGTTGGTGGTCGGTGACTAAAACAAATATATCACTATTGAGAGAAATATTTCCACAATCCATTGGAAGCTCTCCATTTCCAACTTTCAGTAGCATGTCAGCAAACATGCTGTTATCTTCTGAAGACATAAGTACTCTCATGTTTGTTTTGAGTGCTAGTTTTGTTACATTGGCCAAAGATACGATCTATTTAATGATGCATTGACTTCATCAGCCACACCCCACACCGCCGCCCCTGCCCACGTTTAGGTCTGTGCGCACGTCTCAATTTTAGAAATTACTTTTTCACAAAACGTTTTATAACTTTTAAAGTATTGGCGATAATTGTTTGCTGAAAAGGACATTTCTTATCTAAATTAAACAGTTTGAATTATGAATTAATTTATTTTGATAAAGATTTGAGTTTTTTATGGTTAGAAAAGACAGTGAATTTTACGTTGGTTTTTACTGTGTAATTTAAATTGTGAATACGCTTATTACTACTTATCTATTAAAGATAGATATATGCTACCGCCAACTTTTTTGTAGATCATTAAATTTTACACAATTATTTCATACATGATGATGTTAATATATCTAAAGGATTAGGCAGCGTATTCCATGAGAGCACGCTGGCGGCAAACGTTTTTCCAGTCTTGATTCATTAATACCTTTAATTCTCAGCTCCTATGAGTGCTAGGGCAATTTTTAATACACACAAAACTTCCTCGATAAATGCAGATCCTGACAGTAAAAACTGCATCCAAATCCGTTCAGTGGTTCTCAAGATTAGTGCAGTCATACAGACTGAAGGGCGCTAGGGACTTCCTTTTATACAGTGTAGGATATTTCACTAGAGGAAGACCAAAATATTGACTCTGTTTATTTAGCTCGAACTTATTGGAAAGTACCCAAGCAATTGGTTAGAGATAATACAGATTTTTTGTGTATATTCAGACAAGATGAAACAAATTTTGAACTATTTTTAACGATTTTGTTAGTGAAGATATGTCTTACGATAAATTTTATGAAATGTTGCTGAATGTTGGAATAAAGACTTCTGATTTATTACAATAGATATAAATAGAAAAAATAATGGTGGTAAATATAGAAATCAGATTAAAGATTTTTACCTTTATGATAATTAGTTGGGACCCATTTGGGTTCCAACTTTATCTGACAAATGGTTTGAAATATATTTAAAAAATTTAATTATTTAGGATTCAATCAATGGCTACACCCTTTTCGAATGATGATTGTTGAATGATAAACATTAAACAGATGAATCATTAGATTATTTATCAAATTTTTTTAATAAATTCAGTGATGGATGAGTATCCGTCAGAGAATTTGCTTACACCATTAAATTACCTTTTTACCCCTTCAAAATGGAGGGGTTTATATTTTCAAGGGGTTGGTAAAACACTGACCCATCATAGTTAATTATGTTGGGGTTAGTTTCTATCCGCACCTAAATCAAGTAAATGTTCATTAAAAAAATTTGTATCAGGTGTGAACAATTTGTTAACCCTTGAATCTCTCTTTTATTTTTTTTATTTTATATTAATTTTTTGTTGTATAAATAAAAAATAAAGGTACTAATATTATCAATTTTAAAGATGGTTTCTTCATCAAAAGAAAATCAAACTTTGTGTTAGAAGTTATAAGTACTCTGGAAAATTTAGACTAATTAACCATAATTTTATAGATTCTCTCAAAAATTACAAAATAGAATTTATAAAAATTAAAGACCCGTCTTCCAGATGGGCGTAACTTAAAATGAAATTTTTTTTTTAATGAATTGTTGAATTGACTTGGTCAACAATTTCATTTTATGAAACTGTATCATTTTGATTTATCCAACTTTTATGTGAATCATCAAGCCAAACTATTTAACATATTTTATTTCCTTTCATTTTTAAAACTTTTACAAACTAAATTTTGATCAGGATAATTGGTTTTCGTTATTCCATATTCATAAAAATTGCCCTATCTTCATGATTCATATCGTTTAAAATATAATTTGGTACATCATTATTTACAACTTTATCCATTGTAAACAACTTGGTTGACCAATTTGCAGTATAAACTTATCAAATAATTTTTTCATTCTACTTATTCTAACATCACCACCTTGACGCATGTCGCGTACTAGTATAGGCATGGCGCTGTTACCACACCCAGTCATACTTAGCCAGGGCAGGCACCTGACAACGCAACTTCCAACCCGGGGATTCATCCTCGGCGAAGAACTGAAGCCAGAATGAAACGGGATGTCCCGAGGCATATAGCTGCTCGGGGATAAACCTTCAACCAGATAAGCCACATGACGAAGGAAACAGGGAATGCACCGGCTAGAATTAGTGCAGACTGCAGCTCGGAAATTAGTACTGTAGGAATCCCCATCACCCCACCCTTACCCTTCCTCCACCTTAGATGGAGCTCACAAGCCGCTGACAAGACGCAAAAACCGGCACAAAAAATGCCCGAGCGACACAGGGGAAGTCCCCGATTCTCTCGCCAGAAAGTGCTGACAAAGGTCAGTCAAATATAGCAGAACATGAGTTAAATTCACGAGCGCAGCCAAGGCGGAGTTCAGTTGTTCACGAGCAGTTGTTCGGCACCCACGATGTGAGGCAGAGGAGGCAGTTAGCGTGAGTCAGTAAACTAAGGCCGGGGTTCGGATCCCGGCCCAGTCAGTTGTTCACAGGCCAGTTGTTCAGTCGTCTGGAGGCGGAGCAGTGAGCTCCCCGCGCCGAGAGTGATGTAGGAGTCAGTCAGCCAGCCAGCCAGCCAGCCAGCCAGTCAACCGAGGCCCTGGGTTCGGACCCCGGCCGAGCCAGTGAAGTTCAGTCAGTTAGCCAGAGACAGTATGTGTGGAGTTCCGGGACAAACCAAGTAGAGGTTCCGAGAACATATGAGTACATTCCCGATAAAGTAGTGGCAGTTTCCGAGGCGGAGAAGTTGGGAACGCGAGACAGGTTGTGGCAGACATCGACGTAGGAGAAGACGCAAGGCCTCTGATGAGAATCGCCAGCCGAGATCGAGGAGACATCACAATTTCCAGGGAACCAACCCCGGACTTCCGAGAATGGAAGCCGAGCTGACCCAACTACTTCAACCAAAGGCGAAGACAAGTGGTGAGCTTCAAAGAGGAGCGCCACATCGAGCGAGAGGGAGTAATCCAGTGCACCCGGCACCGAGAAGGCGGAAGCCAGGTGGGGCCGCCAAGGGTTCCTTGCCAGGACGTGGTAGGGAGTCAGTCGAAGCCGAAGGAAGAAGCCAGCTGAGTACAGCCCGCCAACGAGAGCCAGTCCGAGTGCCTGTAAAAGGGCCACCCAACTCACCAGACCCTACTACCGCCGGAACTCACCAAAAGCCGCAGTCACAGATAAGTACAAACGTCTCCAGTCAAGCAGCTTCCCCCCAATGCATAGCATTCCGCCAACCAGTCCTTCAGGCCTACGACTTGTAGGGGTGCTCAGTCTCGCCAGTGTGTGTAAATACATATGTTACGTTAAGACAAATAAAAGACTTGTGTGTTAACTAACGAAGAATACGAGTATTTATTTACCTCTAATGCAACAACCGCAGGTGCCCTTAGTCTGCACCAAAGTATAGTAACTTATTACCCTACTAGCCATCAGCATGTATAATTCAGGTGGCAGTAGCGACAAGTTATTTTGGCGCCCAACATGGGGCATGTTAAGACATGGCAGGGCATGTTAAGGCATAGTTAAGTCTGTATAGACTGAAACAAGGACCAGACTAAATCAGAGAGAAGGGGCTTTATCCTTAACGAGCTAGCCAGGCTAAATTTGACTTTGGGGAGTCTCAAACCCCGTGGTGCTCAACATTACGAGTCAAACATAACAAGGCAGGCAGCCTAGGAATTAACGAATACGAGCGGGAGGAGCAATTTCAAGAGAGTAGGGTGGGAGAGCAAAGGGAGATTAGCGGAGCAATAGGCCGCAGTCCACTGGATGGCTGGCAATAAAGTGGCGAGCATGGCGAGAACCGATGAGGGAGAGCGAGAGAGGAGACGATGCGAGGTGCAGAAATTAGCAAGGCAGAATTTAGCGAGTAGCAAACGAGAAGCGGGTGAAAGTAGACGAAAAGCATAGAAGCGAAGAGAAATTAGTGAAGAGAGGAGGTAACTTCCACCGGATAGTGGAAATGACGTGGAAATAATGTCAGGCGGTCGGGTGAAAAACCGCACCGGCCGATCACAGTAACCGGAGCGCCGGTGAAAAACATAGTAGAAAAGGTTCACTTAGTCCCTGGATGGGGAGAAGGAGGTAAAGATAAAAGGTCAGGCAGTCAGGTAAACAACTGAGCTGTCTGATAAACTAATTCACCGGACAGTGAATAATAACGTTTGAAGATAGCGGGCAAAAGCAAGCTGCAACACAGCCTCAGCCTGTCTCAGGCGGTGTCCAAAGATAATGCACATGGAAATAAAGGAAGCTAGAACGCCAGCTGAAATAAACGCACGCGGAAATGAGCGTGTAAAGAAGAAGAAGCGAGAGGAAGCGAGACGGGGCGAGACGAAGTGAGAAGTAGCAAGCAAGAGGGACCAGGCGAGGAGAGCAAAGGTGGAAGTGAAGAGAGAGAGCGCGAGAATGAATGGAGGCAGGAAGCGGACGTGGAGAAAGAAGAAATTGAAGAGAGGAGGCAGGACCAGCATCAAGTTATTTTGGCGCAAGACGCCCCCTACAAGATAGCACCGACAGAGAGTTGAATCCGACAAAGCATCCGAGAGGCGAGGCAGAACCAGGGAAACCACAGCCGACCCGAAAACAAGGCTGCAGCAGTCCAGTAGTCCGGAGGTGTCAACCGAACAAGAG
>NQII01000005.1:1661727-1677624 GCA_002778355.1 Clitarchus hookeri | reverse complement strand
CCCCCCCCCCAATCCACCGCACGCTGTCACAGTACCAGCGCAGTGAGCGCAGTGCGGGCAGGACGAGGCGCCCCACATCTAATGGAAACATCCTTTGTTCAACACAAGGTAGGGTGTTTACCACACAACCCCCATAGAGCAACAAGGGCGAGAAAGTGCAACAAGTATATATTTTTTGTCTACTGAGTGTACTGTGAATGATTATTTTCTGTACCTTCAGTACCTGAAGTGCTAAGTAAAAAAAAATCCGCGACAAGAGATGCGGGACCTTAGTCCCATTGTTTACCAGTTGTTTACAGATGTTTCCGTGTTATTCACTTCATCAGTCTCATTGTGTACGAGTGTTTCCTTAGTGTTTACCCCGCTAAAGTAAACCGCAAAATGCGTGGGACAGTAATGTACTAAGAGTAAGTTTAGAAAAAGGCAATCAGCCAAGTTGTAAGTTATTTTTTTCCAATGTGTTAATAGTGTGTTTATTTTGTCGCAAGGGTCAGTGTTGTTTATCTTTGCCAACATCAGACCGCTCTTAGAGCGGCAGTAAGGCTCATAAAATAACAGGATGTTTTGTTCTGTTTGCTGCACGGCCTGTAAGTCCACGTCAAATAATAAAATAAAAATAAGAGCTGAGAGAGCTTGCTCGAATACCTGTTTGCCACTCTTCATAAGAACAGAATTATCATGACCTAGACAGGTCAGTTAATGTGGCAGAACAGAGTGTGTAATGTACCTGTTTAATTAATTATAGTAATGTAACCAGAAACGTGTGACATGTAACCAGGGTTTACTTGTGTAATTGTTTGTAATTAATGCCAATTTAAGAGATTCTGGGGACCCCCCCCCCCTCCTCCAGAAGTATAAGTTTTAACATATATTCCCCCAGTGTTAGAATGGCCTGCGATGTATTTGGAAATGTTTCTTGTAAACGCCCTCAGCAGAGTGTTGTTCCGCAGGGCCAAAAGAGTCCCCTTTTTGTTTTTTTACGTCAAGTCGTTTACATTCACGAGAGGACACGAGACGAGCGTTAGGAGGAAGCAGGTCCTTTAGACAAGACTACGGAAAGGAAAGCAGTGACCCCACAGCTGATAACACCACCCTCACCAGGTCAGAACGGGTAGAGGGAAAAGGGGTGTCTACAGCTGGGCAGGCAACCGCAAGAGGGGAGATATCCAACAGACAGCGCACCAGACGCGCGCTGGGAAAGCAGCGTATAAGGAGACGGCACGCACAGAAGAGGGACCCAGATATATAAAAAAAAACCATAGTCAAAGCCTATTACAGGGTGTGCAACAGTGAATCAGCCGGGTGGGAAATTGACGCATGTCGCGTACTAGTATAGGCATGGCGCTGTTACCACACCCTGTCATACTTAGCCAGGGCAGGCAGCTAGTCAGAGCAGGCAGCTGACAATGCAACTTCCAACCTGGGGATTCACCCTCGGCGAAGAACTGAAGCCAGAATGAAACGGAATGTCCCGAGGCATATAGCTTCTCGGGGATAAACCTTCAACCAGATAAGCTACACGACGAAGGAAACAGGGAATGCCCTAGCTAGAAGTTGTGCATACAGCAGCTCGGAAATTAGAACTGTAAGAATCCCCATCACCCCACCCTCACCATTCCTCCACCTTAGATGAAGCTCACAAGCTGCTGACAAGATGCAAAGCGCGGGCACAAAACATGCCCGAGCGACACAGGGGAAGTCCCCGATTCTCTCGCCAGAAAGTGCTGACAAAAGGCCAGTCAAATATAGCGGGACATGAGTTCAATTTACGAGCGCAGCCAAGGCGGAGTTCAGTTGTTCACGAGCAGTTGTTCAGCCAAGACGGGAAGCAGTGTTCGGCAGCCGCGATACGAGGCGGAGAAGGCAGTTAGCGTGAGTCAGTAAACTAATGCCGGGGTTCGGACCCCGGCCCATTCAGTTGTTCACAGGCCAGTTGTTCAGTCGCTGGGAGGCGGAGCAGTGAGCTCCCCGCACCGGGAGTGATGTAGGAGTGAGTGAGTGAGTCAGTCAGTCAGTCAGTCAGTCAGTCAACCGAGGCCGGGATTTGGACCCCGGCCAAGCCAGTGAAGTTCAGTCAGTTAGCCCAAGACAGTATGTGTAGAGTTCCGGGACAAACCAAGTAGAGGTTCCAAGAACTTATGAGTACATTCCCGACAAAGTAGTGGCAGTTTCCAAGGCGGAGAATTTGGGAATGCGAGACAGGTTGTGGCAGACGTAGACGTAGGAGGAGACATCACAATTTCCGGGGAACCAACCCCGGACTTCCAAGAATGGAAGTTGAGCTGACCTAGCTACTTCAACTAAAGGCGAAGACGAGTGGTGAACTTCAACGAGGAGCGCCACATCGAGCAAGAGGGAGTAGTCCAGTGCAGCCCGGCGCCGAGAAGGTGAAAGCCGGGTTGGGTCCCGCCAAGGGTTCCTTGCCGGGACACGGTAGGAAGTCAGTCGAAGCCGAAGGAAGAAGCCAGCTGAGTACAGCACGCCAACGAGATTCAGTCCGAGTGCCTGTAAAAGGGCCACCCAAGTCACCAGACCCTACTACCGCCGGAACTCACTAAAAGCCGCAGTCACAGATAAGTACAAACATCTCCAGTCAAGCAGCTTCCCCCCGATGCATAGCATTCCGCCAACCAGTCCTTCAGGCCTACGACTTTTAGGGGTACTCAGTCTCGCCAGTGTGTGTAAATATGTTTGTTACCTTAAGACAAATAAGACTTGTGTGTTAACTAACAGAGAATACGAGTAATTGTTTGCCCCTAACGCAACGACGACAGGTGCCTTTAGTCTGCACCAAAGTATAGTAACTTAGTACCCTACTAGCCATCACCTTGTATAATTCAGGTGGCAGTAGCGACAACCTCTATTATATTAGTGTTCAGGGTTTGACTTCCCTGACTCTGGATTTGTTATTGAAATCTTCCAACACTAGCTGATTTATATAAAATTTTTTCATTGATTTGATTAATTTTTAATTTAAAAATTCGAAACCATTGTCTGTAGAATTGTTTGCAAATTTTTAGGATATCTATTATTTTTTAAAATTGATTCGAAAGCCACCACAACATTATCACCAGATTTATCCTTAACTAGAATAGCAATTGCATATTTAGAAAAAACATTGATATAATTTAATATATATTTATTCCCTTTATTCATCTCAAATTTCCAGAATTGATTTCAATTAAATTGGCTTGCCATATTTAATCTATTCCATGTGAAATAACTCCTCTTCTGGGAAAATTTATTCTTACAGGTTTATGTAATTCATTAATTATGCCTTCACAAATGCTTAAGTTTTATTTATTTATATTTTTTTGAAGATTAATAATTTGTTAGAACTACATATTTGACTTTTTTTTTTTTTGTAATTTTCTACCATTAGCTGTATTCTCTGTTTTTATATTATTATTACTAGTTACTTTTTTACACTTAAAACACCAAGTCGTATCCATTTAAATAAAATAAATTTTTTATGTCTCTTCAAAAACTGTAAACTTTCAAATATTTATCCCATAATTTTTAGCAATTTGTTTGCCAATCCTCTTCTCACTATTCTTAAAATTAATGAATTGTGAATATCTGTAGTAATTCTAAAAAACTGTACAATCAAATAAAAAAGAAAAATAATGCAATACATTATGTAATTAAAAATAGATTCGTTATTCCTTGTGTTAATTTTCGTGTTAAATTTATTGTTAGTATTCTATTTGATTGAAAATATTCTAAATATACTGTATCATTAGGAGTAATTCATTTAGCGATGTTTGTCAATCTCTTGCTTTCATTACCTTAATTTATATTTGTTCTTGATATACTTATTTCAAACTATTAATTTTATTATCAAGCTTTCTATTTAAGTCAACCATCTTATTAGCAATCTCAATAATTCATTTATTAATATGTGTATCGTTTAATTTAACGAACTCTGCTTTAAATTTATTAAGCCTAAAATCAATTAGTCATTTGTGTATAGTATTTCCATTACTTTAGTTGTAATTTCAATAAATTCTCCATTCCTAACATAATAATTATAATTAAATTTACTTTTTAAAGCTCCATCTTTGTTTAAATTTTTAATTTTTAAATTATTTTCTGAACTTTTGTGTCCTTGTGTTTTGTGCCTGTGGGTGTGTCCATGTGTGTCCTTCCCCCCCCCCCNCCCCCTTCAATTTCTGATCACATTAACCGAATTTCACCAAACTTTGTACACATATAGTAGTTCTTAGTATGGACGCCTGCCCTTTATAGTCTTCGACCACGCCAGGCACTTTCGAAATTGTGGCCTTGGGTTGATATATATCTCGCGAACCATTGAACCGATTTGAACCAAATTTCGAATGCTGACAGAGCATCATGTAAGCATTAAATTTTGAAATGGATATTTTTGTTGGTCTGCCATTTTGAAAGATAACACCAAATGAAGAGATAACTATTTTACATTATATCTCAAAGTATTAAACCTATTCTCACCCAATCTGGCATGTAAGTAATATTATGATAGGCCAGGTAAATGTCAGTGATTGAACTTGATTAGGTACTTCTTTTAAAAATGGTGGCCATACAATTATGTTAGGTTTATTTGGTATATCCACCAAACCATTCAAACAATTTAGACCAAATTTTGTGGGCTGAAAGTATCTATTACAAGCATTATATGTGCCTTCACACAGCCATTTTGTCGGCCATTTTGTAAGATAGCATCACACAACTAAATGAAGTATTTATATCTTATCTCTGTAAACATTTAACCAATTCCTACCAAATTTGGTAAACAAGTAGTACTGTGCCAGGTGATGTTAAGTTGTATGTTTTAAGTATGCTGGATACTTATTTTTAAAATGGTGGTCACAAAGCCATCTTAGCTTAGGATGCTATATTGTTGAAACCATGTAATCAATAACAACTCAACTTCGTATGCTGGCAGTAGATATTACAGCTATG
Source organism: Clitarchus hookeri (assembly GCA_002778355.1). NCBI lineage: Eukaryota > Metazoa > Arthropoda > Insecta > Phasmatodea > Phasmatidae > Clitarchus > Clitarchus hookeri. The sequence continues at coordinate 1,672,683 of NQII01000005.1, read as the reverse complement.
AACCATATATACACAATGCATCTTTTGTCTACCATTTTGTAAGATAGTGCCGCATGAATAAATAAAGTTTTATGTAATATCTCTAGAAAGAATTCACAGATTACTACCAAATTTTGTATATAATTTGCACCACAGCAGGAGGTGTAAACTGGTGGCTGATTTAAGCGAGAGGTGGAGGGGGCGTCTGCCTCCCACTATAAGAGCCACAGAAAAAGAAATGTTTTTTCTGAGACAGTATTACTTGTGATGAAATAGTATGTAGTAAAAATTTTACACTGTTACAATAAAATAATTGGTAACTAGTCATTATGCACATACACAAACACATACAACACATACATGTGGCACATTAAAATCAATATTAATTTTGCCATGCCGTTATTCTGTCTGCTGGGAATATTTAATGAAACCACAGAGTTCTTAAATATATCCATTAAAAATTGACGATATATTAAGATAAGTGTCCAAAAAATCAAGCACATGTTTGTGTGTGCGTGAATGTATGCAATTCCTTCTACAAAAGTTTTGAAACATGAAATATAACAGAAGTGCTGCATTACAGTACTTCCTCTCGACTGAGGTGGTCACTGTCTAATTGAGGTTAGGTCTTTTCTTACCATATTACTTAAAATTTAGAAAAATCCTCTTTAATTATTTTGCTATATTTTACCTTACCATACACTGCAGGAGAAATATCTGAATTATTGATGGATATCTAAGTCACAACTAGTGTAATATTAATATTTGTTTCCTATAGAAAACTCGCACTAATGTAAAAGAGGGGATGGGGGTTTGTTTGAAAATATTGATTTACTTGTTGAAGAATTTTATTTATTAAGACTTTGATGGAGAACACCCCAATGTTTCGCTGAAATGAGTGTTCGGAAGTTGTATCAAGAAAATGGTACGAAACTATTCCTAATGCGAATTCAGGCAAGATCAGACATCTAGGAAACGTTTATCCTTTACATCCCTAGTGGTCGTGCAATTAGACAACAGATGTTTCATACATCTCTCAGCTATCTCAGTTCTCTCGTACTGAGGCATGTATGCAACAGCCATGAAAGAGATTATTTATGTGGTTTATTGATAAAAGGGAACTACGGTAATTATTATTCTTACAAAATGAATATGAAAAAGAAAAGCGTGAACAAGAAGAGGACAACTGGCTAGAAACAACTGAAGTACACAAGGCTATGTTTTAATACAATTATACTCTCAAGACCTCATTACGAGCCGTCCAAATCTCTCAAACCTAATGCAATTATAGGTCTTAAACAAATTGTGTTGGAATCACAACAAATGAATATAGCGTGATAACTTCAGAACTCTGTGGTGCTCTTCAAGACATTCAGAAAGAAGAAATAATGTAGTTCATTGTTAATTATTCATGTCTTTAATTTGTCGATATCCATGTCCTGAACTGTCCAAAGTGTCAGGAATACAACTGGAATAATACACAAATTTATTCACTTCTTTAATGCATTGTTAAAACGAAAGAGTTTTTATCTCAATACTTAGAGGACAATTAACGAGACTGTGTGAGGCTTATTGAGTCAGTGCCATCATGTAGAGTTTGAGTTTAATTTTCAGTTGCACAAAGTAGCAGAAGCACTGAAAATTATTTCGGAACGGAAATAATTGCAGTCAGCGGATAACTCCAGGGCACTGCTCCTAGCAATCAGTGAACCAACATGTATACAGCATGTATCTGAATTCGACCGAGAAACTCCGGCTGCAGGTTAATCACTAAAGAAGATGAAAACATATACGACCTATGGTCCAAAGTGAATCCTAAGGGTGGTACATATCTTTGAAGTTGGACGTGAAGCATGAGTGTATTACAAATACTGGAAATGGAACACTGAGTGTTTGGATAATGTGTAAAGTTGATTATGACATGCAGGTTGATAATTTTTAAAATCCTAATTGTGCTGCAGCATCATGGAGTACTGCCAGAGATTATTTCCATGATATAATTTGATGACAGCGACAGATAGGTGTCATAGTGTTTACAAATCTTTGTCCCGTTATACATTATCTAGACAGTCAATGTTTCATCTTATAAATCTTCTCCGATCGTTCTAATATTTTTAATGCGAAAGTCTGTGTTTGTGTATGTTACCACTCAGCTCCATAACGGCTGAACGTATTTTGATGAAATTTGGTATGTATGTACTTTAGGTCCTGGAATAGGACATAGGATACTTTTTATCCTGGAAAATTGTATGGTTCCTGTGGAATAACAGCAAAACGTAATTCTGCAACGGCTAGGAACGTGACTGAAATATTTTCTTCCTCTGGTGTCAGAGTTTATCAGGCCGTCCAAGGACCTCTGAAATGGCTTAATGACTGCAATCAACAACCGGGACCAAATATTTAACGTGCCCTCTGAAGCCTGGAAACGCTCGGATGTTATGCCACTAAACTGTCACCCATCCAAATGTGTGCCGCTGGGAATGTTGCTTAACTTTGGTGATCGATTAAGATCCCTCAGCCCACTTGATGAAACTCACGTTTTGATTTTCATATATCTGTTTTCACATAAATGAATTTTCTTTTCCCAATTTATTTATTAGTGTATCATTATAAAACTCAATTGTACCGGGGCAAAGCCGGGCCGGTTCGCTAGTATAGATATAAATTCCTTTACCTTCAAGGTTGGGAGTACAGGTTACTCCCCACTAAATTATCATACTTTCAACCACAAAACAGGGTGGCTGCTAAAATTCTATTTTTAACACATTTTAATTCCTGACATAGTTTTCTTTAGTAAACATACTTCCATAAACAAAAGCAGATGAAATTTTTTCACCAATTAGTGTTTCTTTAGCTAACATTATTTCTTTGGCTTACTTTTGTTAAATTTTATCAGCTTCATGTCTTTATTCTAAATCTTTATTATCACTATAAGGAAAATCGTGATTCATACAAGCTGCATTAAGTTTATTAATTCCTATATTGCCTATTTCTAATCTTTCATTTAATTTTGTAAAAGGACAACAATAATTATAACCAGGTAGATGCATTTCTGGTACATTTAAATAATTTAATGCCCAATTTAATATTCCTTTTCCATGACTTTCAGAATTCCAAAAAGAACAAGGAATCACATTTAAAATACAAATTAGATAGTTAATTCCTTTAAAATGTTTTTCAACGAAATCAGAAAATTTATTATTTAGCATATTTATAATGCTTGCTTTTTCATTATGATAATTATTACCAGCATTTTCTTCTCCATGAATAACTAAAAATCGGTCAATTAATTTTCTTGCACGAGTCATCCATATAAATTCATTAGGTTTATTATTATATTGTTTTATTCAGTCGCCAGTTTTTGGAGTTGTTGGTGAATATAATCTTTCAGGTGTGTTTGGTTGAGAGCGAGATGATGGTCTTCTAATACATTTTTCATAAATTGTTTTAAAACTTTCATTTGGAATTCATCTGATAATAATTGCTTAATTGTATATGAAACTAAAAAAAACTGATAGAACTTAGAACTGTTGATACAAGTTATGCTGATCCAGGAAACATTGTTATTCAAATATTAGACATTATGTGGCCAATTGTAGAACACAAAGGAAATACAGCAGGTTCTGTAAAATAAAAAATTTATAAGATTCCAATAGCATATTTTAGCTTTAATTATTGGCCATTTAAAAAAAACAGGTATCTCAAAATACAAAAACATTTAACTTTTAAATAAAGGATCATATTCAATATGCCTGATCATGTAGTAGTTGGTTTTCAAACTTATAGAAAAGATCTAGATGAACAGTATGTTCATGTTTCTATATTTGATAGTCACGTGAAAAATATTTCTGTTAAAAATGGAAGAAATTAAATTTTTCCTAAAGAAAATTGGAGTCTAGATTTTGATTCTGGATTATTTCATAAAATGTAACTAGCATATTATGATTTTCAAAATTCTGGAGGGGAAAAAACTATGACTAATAGAAAATTATAGAAACAATGACCATTATTATAAACTAACTTTGAATCTAGATGGTGACTATAATAATAATTATTATTTTGCTCTAAGACCATTATATTTAATTGACTGTACTTATAGGAAAACAACAATTGTTAAAGATAAAACAAATACCAAATTAGTGTAGATTTTAATTAAAATGTTTCTGAGCATACTGTAGTTAATGTCATTTGATTAGTCAAAGAAATCTTGCTTAAGATCAATTCAAGGAAAAGATTACAGAAAGTGTATAATTTTTTATATTATAAATTAATGAAGAATCTGCAAAAAATATTGTTTATATTGTTCTTGGGTTATTATCAACATCGGTTATTTTAGATATTAGATCAATATTATTACAGCTATATTTCGTACAAGATAATTTATAAACCAGAAGTTCTATAATTTTTTATATTAAATGGAAAATTATAAAGTGATTTTAATGAATCAGCAAAATGTATTCATAATTGTATTCAGATGTTTTGAAAAATTCATAAATTATTAATTTGAATAAAAACATTTCTTCTAATTAATTTTTGTTATATTAAATTAATTACACACACATTTTGAATACACTTGACAACATAAATAAAAAATATTATTTTTAATTGTATGAATTAGAACCTGGGCATTATTTGATTACAAATACTGATTTTATATGTACTACTATTGTTATAAAATTTTTGTTGAATTAGATAACAAGTTTAAAGTGATTTTACCAAGAAAATATAATGAAATTATTTCTGATGAATTAGAATTCATAATTGGGTTCTATTTGGAATAATACAATGATAAAGTTAAAATTAATAAATTAAATTTTCAATGTGATATAAAATGTCTTTTTGAAGGAAATTTTAATATAATCTGTATTTAATCTTACTTTGCTGAACTCTGTAACATAAGTCAAAGGCATACATTCCAATATATTAATTAACTTTTAACCCTAACAATGTGTTATGGTTGAATTTTTCATAAATTTATTTTCATCATCACTATCAACATTACAGAAATTCAGTGTCAGATCTTCCCAGGACACTGAATTTGCTTTAATTATCTTTTAATTTCCCCAAAAGCAGCAGCCCACTTCCTGAAATTTCATAATTATTTTGTATTTAATTATTCTTTTGCAACTTTTATGCCACTACGTCCCATTCATTTTATACCACTCCGTCCATACTTTATATTTGCTAATTATATGATTAAATTTTATATTATTTTTATTTGTTACGCTTTAGTGCATTTTTGTGTTCATTTTCATTGTTTTACTGTGCTGAAATCTGTTGGGAATTCCCTTTTTCCCAAAGTGGCACTTTGGTGAAATAAATGGTTTGGGACGAGTAACACAAGATTTAATGAAAATGTAATTATTTTTATTAATTTAGACGAGAATTTGTTATATTTAGCAAAAGTCTAATAAAAAATTTTATTATTATGCTAAATTTTGATGAAAAATTGAATTTAGTTAATTTTGATAAAATTTGAAATTTTCGCAGCACAACTAAATTTTGTACTTGAGTCCTGGTGGTGATCTTACTTCTCTCCTCATTGTCCTTGTCATCCTATTTGTTCTCATTTTCATGCTCGTCTTCCTTCTGATCATAGCCTTCCTTCTCATCATAACCTTCCTCCTCACCGTTGTCTTCCTCCTCCTCATCATTGTCCTCCTCATCGTTGTCTTCCTCCTCATCGTCGTCTTCCTCCTTGTCGTTGTCTTCCTCCTTGTCGTCGTCTTCCTCCTTGTCGTCGTCTTCCTCCTTGTCGTCGTCCTCCTCCTTGTCGTCGTCCTCCTCGTCTTCGTCCTCCTCCTCCTCGTCGTCTTCCTCCTCCTCCTCGTCGTCTTCCTCCTCCTCGTCGTCTTCCTCCTCCTCGTCGTCTTCCTCCTCCTCGTCGTCTTCCTCCTCCTCCTCGTCGTCTTCCTCCTCCTCGTCGTCTTCCTCCTCCTCCTCGTCGTCTTCCTCCTCCTCCTCGTCGTCTTCCTCCTCCTCGTCGTCTTCCTCCTCCTCGTCGTCTTCCTCCTCCTCGTCGTCTTCCTCCTCCTCCTCTTCGTATTCCTCCTCGTCGTCTTCCTCCTCCTCCTCCTCGTCGTCTTCCTCCTCCTCCTCCTCGTCGTCTTCCTCCTCCTCCTCGTCGTCGTCTTCCTCCTCCTCCTCCTCGTCGTCGTCGTCTTCCTCCTCCTCGTCGTCGTCGTCGTCTTCTTCCACCTCGTCGTCGTCTTCTTCCTCGTTGTCGTCGTCTTCCTCCTCCTCGTCGTCTTCCTCCTCCTCCTCGTCGTCTTCCTCCTCCTCGTCGTCTTCCTCCTCCTCCTCGTCGTCTTCCTCCTCCTCGTTGTCTTCCTCCTCCTCGTTGTCTTCCTCCTCCTCGTTGTCCTCCTCCTCCTCGTCGTCTTCCTCCTCCTCCTCGTCGTCGTCTTCCTCCTCGTCGTCGTCGTCGTCTTCCTCGTCGTCGTCGTCGTCGTCGTCGTCGTCTTCCTCGTCGTCGTCGTCGTCTTCCTCGTCGTCTTCTTCCTCGTTGTCTTCTTCCTCGTCATCTTCCTCCTCCTCCTCTTCCTCGTCTTCTTCCTCCTCGTCATCGTCGCTTCTTCCTCATCGTCTTCCTCCTCCTCCTCGTCTTCTTCCTCCTCCTCGTCGTCGTCTTCCTCTTCCTCCTCGTCGTCGTCAAATATATTCAGAATGTTGCAATAGAAGATGACCCTTGAAATTCTGTGTATTTATAATATTATGCTTCAATGCAGAAAAATGTGAAAGCAACTGGAAAATTAATAATTTTATTGTTTGCAAAAGTTTTTCTTTGTCATTATTATGTTTTTTAATATTCTTTCTTTTTTACAGGCCGGCATCATAAGTGTTCAGTCACTTACATCAGTCATGGCTAACATAAATATTGCTACTGAAAATCCGGAATTGGAGCATGTGAAATGTGTAACAAAAGAAGATTCCGCTGCAATTTATGAAGAAATCCATGATGGTGTACTGAACAACTCTACAAAATCTCCTATCCTAACTGCTGCACCATCTGTTGAGTATCAAAGTGATGGCAGTGTGCCTCCACCTTTGCCACAGCGTCAGTTTCCTGTGTTACCACCTCGGCAACAACCTCCTCCACTCCCAGACAGAACAGCCCAACCACCACCTGTACCATCTAGAATAGGTATTCCCCCTCCTGTTCCTGCTAGGACAGCACCAAGCTTAACTCGAAAATCAAATACTTGAAGTTTTGCAATATGAAAACTTGTTTGTAATGATGTGCATTTTTGAATTACAATGTGTATATAACTAGCCCAAGATTACATGAGTGTACAATAAAATTCAATTCTAATGCAGTTGCATTTTGATGTTTGAATGTGATAGTCACAATAAATTAATGTTTATTATTTATAATATATTATTTATTATGTACAGAAAAATGTAACAGACATGATACTTCAGACACTGTATTGTTTTTGTGTGTAAAATGCTTATATATTTTTATTTTCTATTTCAAAATATATGTATATATTCAAAAATGTTAAAGAAATGGACTTAAATTGTTGTTTATAACTATGTATTTTTATTTATTTTTTTATATTTCCTTTCAAAGTATGTTTCCCATTTTATTTTTATTATTTGGATTCTGTGGAGTTGTTAGTAATTTGATTTGCAACAATTTTATATTAACGTTCACATCTGTATGTGCTGCTATCCAAATTTTTGACGATGAACCACTCAAGAAATTTAAGCTTACCTAGTTTTATAGTTATTGTCTGTCACTTTCTCTGAGCCCCTGTGACATTCTCACTTCTGGGAAAAGTTCTAATAGTAATTTTTTGTGAAGTTCAAATTTTCTCATGTTATCTTTTAATCTCCTCCATGGGTTTGAAATGCCAGTCCTTACAATTAATTCTTATTTTCAAGAAAAGGAAAAATTCATGGGTAGAACTCTGGGGACTGAAATATCTTTTCCCTGGCACACAAGATTTATATACCTTAGAACTGTTCCATTTTTTATTGGGCTGAAACCAAGTATACCCAGTGGGCAAGGGAATGAGATATGCTAAATCAATGCAGTGAAATAGAAATTGAAAATAAATAAATTTATAAATCATAGCAAAATGATTAAGCACAACTTGAAAGGTTTACATAAATGTCAAAAAGTAACAAGTATTATCTCCGAGGTTCCTGTAAATTAAATGCTTGTTCCATGGGTGCTGCAAGTACTTGATTTTTTTGGTTGAAAAAAGTTATAAGGGGGGTGGGGGCTATTTATTTTATTGCACCCTGAAACTTCCTTCACTGTTTTTTTTTTTAAAGAACCATGGAATGCTTAAGATTTAAGTTCAACAAATCCCATTTTATAGAAAATTTATTTAAGTGTTTAAACACTGTCCTAAATGCTGGACAATAAAAAAATCTAAAAAACAAATATGTCCAATATTAATGAAACTATAGTAAGTAGCATATAACTGAAAAAAATTAATTAAATATTTTTAAACTGTAAAAATTACTTTCATACAAATACAAAAGAGGTTACAAAAACCAATTAAGTAAAGTAACTGAAGTTATAAAAGTAACTGTTAAGTTTGTAATGCCATTTTTATCAAATCTAGTAAAATTGAAAAAAAAAAAATTAATGCATAAAAAAGTTACTGGTACTAATATAGCTAATGATCCTACCTTTCTTTACACGAGTGCAAATAATTTTTTATGAAGTTCTTCAAAGCTTAGGTGGTAGATAGGCTTTGATGTCTCAAAGACAGCAATATCATTAGAGATGAAACCAGAAGCATATGAAACAGTAGTGAGACAACTACAAAAACAAACATGCCTTACCCAGGACTCAAACCCAGGAAACCTCTAACTATAAGCTAGCATGCAATTAACTGCATTACGGAGGTCGGATTCCGAGCATCAAATTCGTATGTAATAAGTTAAATGTTTTGAATGATAGGTTTTGCTAACCTAAAATATTTACAAAGATGTCATTTTGAAAAGGTGTCCGAGCCAAACCACATAAGCTTACACGGCCTACCATCGTGCTATTTCTGTGAAGAACTTGGTGGAAATTATTTGCTTGGTCCCTGAAATATGACAAAAAATTTATTTATTCATGTGGTGCTATCTTACAACATGGCAGACAAAAGTGATTATTTGTTGGCATATATGATGCTTCTAACAGATACATTCAGTATACAAGATTAGGTCGAAATTGGTTAAATGGTATGGTAGATATACAAAATAAATTTAATATATTTACGTGGCCCACCATAGTATTACTTCCTAAATTTGGAGAGAATTGGTTGAGTTGTTTTCAAGATATAATACAAAGGTTTTATTTTTTAATGCTTTGCTATCTTCAAAAATGGCAGACCAACAACAATATTAATCTTAAAATGCAATACTTACTTTATACACTACAAACCTACAAAATTTGGTTTTGATCTGGTTAATGGTTCCTGAGATGTCATATCACCCTAAATTTAAGAATGGCCATCATTTTTAAAATAAGTAACCAGCATGGTCGAAAACTATAAAAGTCAAATTTCCTTACTAAGTATCATATGTGTACCAAGTTTGGTTAAATTCTGTTTGTGCATTCAAAAGTTTTTGGGAGGAAACACACAGACAGGAAAGTGATCACATAAGCCTTTATTTTCTTCATAAAGTAAGCTAAAAATCCTACTCTACTTAAAACATGTAATTTTATATAGCCTACCATAGCGCTACTTGCAAGTAAAATTTAGGTGGGAATTGGTTAATTGGGGTCAGAGATGTGGCATAAAATCTTAATTTTTTCATTTAGCTATCTTCATATATGGCGGACAAAAGGTTATATATTAGCATAATCAATGATTGTCGTAGTGCAAGCATATAAATTTTGTTCAAAATTGTTTACGACATATGGTATACTAACCAAAAATATTTACATGGCTATTATTTTGAAAATGTGACAACCTCCTCAAGCCATATACATTTTGATGAATGACAAAAGTATAACTTGTTGCATGAATTTTGTTGAAATTATACAATTGTTTCCCGAGATGTGACATAAAATCTTAATTTTGCACGTGTTGCTTTCTTGCAGAATGACTGAGAAAATAGTTAATGTATTAGCACAAGAGACTATTGTATAGATACAACCAGTATATAAAGTTAAGTTGAAATTGGTTACATGTTTTGTGGCAGCTATTTGTAAAATAAGTGCCTGGATCTCTTATAACATTTAAGTTTACACAGCCTATCTAGCATTGTACTATTTGTTTGCCAAATTCGGTAGGAATCTGTTGATTGTTTCCAGATATATAACATGCAAGATTTGTTTTTTAAATTGGTTAAACGGTTTATGAGATATAACACACCAACCAAAATGTTAAGTTTGCCACCATTTTTAAATAAGTTTCTGGCATGTTCGCAAACTTCAAAAGTAGCATTTCCTTACTAAGTACAATATGTATACTGAGTTTGGTGAAATTTGGTTTATACGTTCAAATTTTTTTTAGCAAATACACACACAGACTGAAGAGCCAAAAAAACTGGTATAGGCGTGCGTATGCAAATAACAGGTATGGAACCAATCAGAGTAACGCGATGCGGTCGGCAGCTAGATCGGTTACTGCTGCTACAATGGCAGATTATCATGATTTAAGTGAGTTTGAACGTGGTGTTATAGTCGTTGCACGAGAGATGGGACATAGCATCTCCGAGGAAGCAATAACATTTGGATGTTCGCGTACAACCATTTCACGAGTGTACCGTGAATATCGGGAATCCGGTAAAACATCACATCTTCGACATCACTGCGGCCGGAAAAAGATTGTGAAAGAACGGGACAACGACAACAGACAACAGACGAGAATCATTAAACGTGACAGAAGTGCAATCCTTTCTCAAATTGGCGCAGATTGGATTTGTGGACTGCCCTGCAGGATTCATGGTGTAAATTGCCTCCTGCATACCTTCAGACATTAGTTGAGTCCATGCCCCGTCGTCTTGCGGCACTTCTGCGTG
>NQII01000005.1:1459825-1661721 GCA_002778355.1 Clitarchus hookeri | reverse complement strand
GGGGGGGGGCTACGCGATATTAGGCAGGTGTACCAGTTTTTTTGGCTCTTAAGTGTACAAACACAGGCAGGAAAGCGATATCATAAGTTGTAGTGCAAGAAGATTTTACATACAGAGGTTGGCAGATCTGAGCAAGGACAGACTGATGGACTCGATTATGGCAGGCGAGACATATCTGTAATGAACACTACATGGTGTCAGGTGTTTAGAACGTTAGTGAAGGTGTTATAACTACGGGAATGCCGGCAGACATCATTGTAGCTGTAATCGTGAATTTTCTGGCTCTTCGAGCATTGTCAGTAATGTTAAGGTGGTGGTCAGAATGGGTAACGGTCGGCAAGAAGCAGTGTAGTGCACATCACAATGATGAGTGCGACTTAATTTCAAATTGAATCAGCTGAAAAATTATAATTTTCGATCACTATCGAAATGGTACAATTCAATACAACGATTTGAAAGGTTTCGGATCCTATCAGGACAGTGCGAAAAATCGGAAGAAACGCAAGTAAACTTGCTGTTCTACTGCACTGGACATGAGGCAGACAAGATGTTAGAATTGCTTTGACAGTGAAAGGTTGATTTTAGTTCTTGTCTACAAGCGAAAAGAAAGAGCAAAGTTTTTCAAGTGATGGCAACAAGAAGGGGAAGCTGCGTATGCATTCATTAACAGCATCTTTAAATTGGCAGAGATTTGTGATATGCAAAGACTAAAGGAAGAACTCGTAACAACAGTGCTGGTTTTTGGTGTAGTGGATGACAGGTTATCAGAGGTGATACAAATAGATAGTGGTTTGACAACACAGTAGACTGTCAAAAAGATCCAACAAGCATAAGCTGTAAAACAGCAGTAAAAGGCAATGCGGCAGCTATCAAAAAAATCTATTGTAGCAGTTCACAATAGTGTGTGTGTGTGTGGCGGATACTCGTTGGCATCTGAGAGGAGAAAATCTAGTAAAATTTTGCCACCCACAGCTAGTATGAAATAAAAGTGCGACCCATCAACCAAATGCTGAATCAGCAACAAATAAATTCCCCAAATGCCTAGTTACATCCTTGGTTTAAGTGTCTGGAAAATTAAGTTAATTGTAGGAAATGTAACAATAAAAGCCATTATAGGTATGTGGATGTACAAGAACTAGGAACAAAGTACAAACAGTAGTGGGAATATTATATGGGTGAAGTTTCAGCAATGGAAGTTTGTTCAGAACCATGTTTCGTTCAGTTACATGTGGAGAAATTTGAGGTTAATTTTAAGGGGCTGACAACACAGTCATTGGACTAGGGTTAAGTGACAGTTTAAGAATGGTGCTTGAAATAATTCACAAGAAACTGTTTTTTGTGGGAAATTGTCATATAAAGGGGGTAGGAGTGGCAAAAACAGTGCTTTCACTCAATGATAAACACAGCGAACAAGAAATCTATATCTTGGACGGTCAACAAATTCCCTTTCTAGAGACACACGATTTTGAGGGTTTTTAATATCGCTGCTCATGACAATGGGGCCTGGAAGAGGTTAAAAAAAAAAAGGGGGTGAGTACAGTTGTACAGAATATTGTGGATACAGTTGCACTTCAAATAGTGGATCTTTTCCCAGAACTTTTTACAGGCTTAGGAAACCTCTCCAAAGAATGAGATGAGACAGCTATTTTAGAATTATTTTGGCCATATACTAGGATATACACTGGATTCTGCTGGTGTCCAGACTTTTTGTTTCCAATGAAATGAGTATTCTTATGTGGCTGTTGGTTCCCCACGTGAACCAACAGCAATGCTGTAAAATCACATGGAAATCCAATAAAAATAATTGTGGCATTCACCTCGCGATGTTAATCCAGCAGTATGTTTCACTCGTTAATATGAAAGTGAGGAAATTATTCGTGTTTGTACAGTCACAGGTGATGTTCTGTATATTTTACTGTAATGAATTAAAATTATCTCCTCTTGTGTAATAGCTTTTTATATTGGTTTGAAAAGCTGTTGATGTAGTCATTTGAGTTCAGACATTCGTAAGAGAAGACAAAAATTTTACTTTTGTTATGATTATAAATATATGTGTAATTATTAACACACACACAACTTCCAAACTGTCTTGAAAACAGATGAAATGATTGAAACCATACCATTATCAAGTGAACTGATCTTGAAATATGCTATAATATATTGTATATAGTGGCCCTTGAACAGTTTTGTTGCAGAATGGACAGAGTTGGAGAGCTGCACAGAAACATTTTGTCTTCTTTTGTAACCCTTAGCTTCATAATGTGCCACCAAACACAACTAAACATCGGTGTAGCACATTTACTAGTTGTAATTTGTTTGCTGCCTGTTTTTCTTGGCGATAATTATTCAGCGTGCGATACCATATTACAGCCAGCATTTGTTAACCTCCGGGTGTAGGACGTGTTTCCTACCCACCAGGTCATAGTATTTAAAACACTTCAAGTTAGAAATGACCCGAGCTATACGAAACTGTTGAATGCATACAAACAGAGTAAATTAATTTATAAATGTGTTCCTGCCATAAGGGGGCAATATCCTTTCCTTCTTAAATTTATATTTGTTTCACTGTAACTTACTTTTCAGATTAAATATTTGAAAATGAGAGCTGTCAGAGCATATCTTAAAATATATATTTTATGTCCACAATATTTTGCTCATTTTGTTATTGCATATTTAACCCTAATAAAGAAAAACTCGTCATTTGTTATTTTTCAGTCTCACATGATGAAATGCAGACTGAAACTGTTCATACTGGTTTCAGGAATTTTGTGTGCCACTTTAATATTTTAATTTTAACATTAAATTATAACAGTAAGTTATAAAGATATAAAAATAAACATAAGGTTGCAATGATAACACCGACTTATTGCTGTTGAAGGAAAATTGAATCAGCGCAGACCACTATAAACTGAAGAGACAACCATTTATCACAAATAATGAGATAATTCCATACGTTAATTCGTCTAAGAGTTTTGGCATTATACTAAACAAAACACTACTGAGGCAAATAGACATGAAGACTCATGTTAACAGGATACTGTCATCTGAAATACTTAAAAAATCCACACACTTGTTACAGAAACACTTAAAACTATGGATTGGTCACCTGTTGATTATATCAATTTACAAATTTGGCACAGGCATATTTAGAGATATAGAAAAATCTGTGAAATATATAATACAATTGTTTCAGAACGCATGTCTGTGATATGCGTACAACTTAAAGAGAGGGCAGCACATAAGAGAGTATTTTCAACACACTGGCTGGCAGAATTAGGAAAATAGAAGATAATTATTAAGAGCATGCAAAGTGCTCAAATAACTGAAATATGCAGTTAAGAACAGAATACGATGTACTGAACATATTTATATATGGTTTATTTTGTTTACTATATACTTGAATTTGGAAACCACTAGGTAAAATAATAGTTAAGAAAATGCATAGTTTTCATATAAACATTGTTATCTCTGTGTTGAAAATAAGGGATGGAGACCAAAATGCGAAAACGTTCATTTTAAAATTTACAAAATAATAAGTATGCAATAGAAACTAAAAAATTATAATTTGAATAAAACATAAATTTAAAAGAAATCTCTTTTTTAATTGAAATTTATTTTGAAATTGTGATGTAATTGAATACATGTTAGAAGATTGCGTAACTTAAAAATTAAGATTTAATATTATATATAAGTAACTTACAAACAGTGTCCCAGGACCTTTGGTATACTTGAAATGGTATGGAGGAATGCTACTTATAAATTTTTTTTATAAAACAAACATTTAGTTACTAAATGGCGGTCTTAATTTTTAAGTAATTATATATAAATTATATATATTTATATATAAATATATAAACACCTATTTAAACCAAAGTGTATCTGCTAAAGCAGGTACTATGTGCACTATGTAAAGATCTTCAGTTGTTATTTTGGAATGTAGTGTTGCCTAAAAAATTGTGGTTATGCATCATGTGCCATGAACCGGGAAAATATATCTTGGGCATATACTGAATCCATTTTGAAAATGAAAGTTTGTTCCATTCAAACCATTGATATACTCAACAAAATTGTGTAAATTTACATATATGTAGAAAATTATTGGCTAATTGGGTATTAGTATAACTGTTTAATCTTTTCACAGTTGAGTACAAAAAGTGATACTCCATATTGGAGAAAGTTAACTTATGCATTTTCAAACCCATGTGAAACAAAACCATGCCCACAATTATTATTACAAGGGGATGGACATAGAAACAACCCCCATCGGATGTTGTTAATGTAGTGAAACAGCAAAGAAGGAATTCAGTGTTAATTCCTAAAGGTTTGGTACGAAAATTGCTTTTTAATTTGTCTCAATTTTAGTTGACTTAAATGTGGGCATGTGTGTGGAGGAAGGAGGGAATGGACATGTGCGACCACATATAGGCACCGCACGCTCCTCTGGTGGCAAATGTGGTAACTAATTGCTGGATAGTAGGAATGGAGTTTCTCAGCACCAGCCAAGTTGACGATTAGCAAAATGGTTGGCTTTAAAAACTGGAAATTTAGTACCGGTTCCAGGCTCGCCTGGGCCTCGTGGTCTGGTCGTCCTCCGGTTTCTACCACCGAGGTGGTGAAGCGGGCGTCCATGAGGGAGGCATCACAACCCCATCCGGCACTTTGTGTTTGCGGCCGGCTCGTCTCCACCATCTCATCTGGCTCCTCCACCTGGACGATGACATCGGCCTTGTCTGGGGGCTGCCACCCGGCTTACCTTCTGTCTCGAGCGCAGGGTAGGGACCGCTCCTCGTGGGTGAGTTGCCTGCCCATGGTGGGGTGGTGGCACCTGGCCCGACAGCATCACCTGGGTCGTCGTTGGTGGACGCCTCACTATGCTAGCTTGGTGTACTGATGGTCTCCAGCCCGAAATCTCGGAATGGTGACCCCTCCACTTCGTTGTCGGAGGCTGGTGGTCCGGGGGCTGCTGCCCGAGCTCTGTGGATCGCCCCCACACCCCCTCGGGTCTCTGCCTGCTGTGCTAATTCGTGCCTCGCCCCCTTGGTTGGGCCAGTTGTAAGTCGTCCCTATTGCATTTAATCAGGCTTCCTCGGACGTCTCTCATCTGGTATATGGTGTGGACCCTATGGGGGTTGAACAGCGAGGTCCCAGTCCAGCATAATAGTTGTTTGGCACCGATGAAAGTGGGTGGATCTTTTTGAACACCCAGTCCGGTCCTCATGCAGGCGTATGCGGAGCTGGGTTTGACCTCAAGGTTTCGCCGCTCCGTGGGGTTCCCCACAGATGGTAGGTTGGTGTTGTGTTGTGCTCTACCTGTCACTTTTGGCACAGGCCTCTCCACTGCCTTCCCACAAATTGTGTGACACCAGATGGTATTGCCTGTGTATCCCTACCTCAGAAATTACTTCCGCTCTAGTACGGCCTCCACTGTTCCGATGCTCACATTGCCCATTGGTTAGGCCTCCACCCACTGGGTGCACTCGTCCATGACTACAAGGAGTAATCTCTTGCACCGTGGGGTCCATAGGTAGGGTCCCAAAACATCCAGTTCGGTCATCTGGAATGGCTCCTTGGGCTGTGATGAGTGTTGCTGTTCTACTCCATCTGCACATGTGGCCTTCTGTTGGCACATCTGGCATTCCCGGACATACTCCCCGACATCCAGAGCGATGCCAGGCCAGTGAGAGTGCATGTTGACCACCTTCATCTACACCGCCCCGGGGTGCCCTGCGAGGTCGTGATTGTGGAAGAACATCAGCACCACCTCATCTGCTTCCCATAGTGCGTACTCGTACCAGGAGTTACTTCCCCCTGGAGATCGACACTGCACCACACCATGTACCACATGCCAGTTGTCGCGCCAGCCATCGCCACACACTTCCTTAACCTGTGTGACCTTATCCGAGAGCTACTGGACATGCTCGACCCGTTGTTTCAGCTCGGAGAGGGAGGCCAGCTGCATCTCCATGTACCTTGTCCTGTCCAGGTGTCTGCAAACTGGGTCGTCAGTTACCGAGTCACCCATTGGAGGATTTATTGTGTCCCACTCTTCCTCGTCCATAATGATATGCTCTATGTTGGGGTTCCACTGTAGCTCGTCTGGCAGCTGGTCAGCCCAGCCAGCTCCATGTTCGACCTAGAACTCGAACGATGGCAAGAACAGCGCCCATCGGATGAGTTTCCCTCGGCGGTCCTGTAGGGTCCGCAACCACGTCAATGCCTGGTTGTTCATCCCCAGGGTAAAGGGTTTGTCCTCGAGGTGGGATCGGTACTTCTTTATGTGCCCAACTCCTGCTAAACATTCCTGTTCGTTGCTGTGGTATTGTATCTCCATCTTTCCGAACTTTACACTCACGTAGTCGACTACCCTATTCTCCCATTTGTCGTCCACCTGGTAGAGTACGTTGCCCACCCCCTCCATGCTGGAATTGATTTGCACATACAGCCACCTGTTATGATCAATGCATGCTAGGGTGTGACACTGGGTGAAGGTCCCCTTGACTGCCTCGAAGGCCTGTTGTGCTAGGGCATTCCAACAGTACAGTTGTTGAGGTGACAGTATGTCATTGAAATGAATTATGGTTGACACAAAGTTTGGTACGAAATGCAGCAGCCAGTTTACCAGTCTGCAAAATTCTGCATCTCCTTGCACGTATGAGGGGGTGGGGTTTCCTCGAGCTTCTGGAGTTGTTTGGGGTGGGGGAGGTGCTCCTGCCCATTCACAACATGCTCGAGGAATTATAATTCTGGCATGTTGATATGACACTTATGTGGGAGACACAAAAGGTGGAGGGTGGCCAACCTATCCAGTACCAGAACTAAGTGGCGAACATAATCGCACCAGTTCGCGTACCACACAATGATGTCATCTAGGTATGTCATAATGAACTGTCCGATGTACCCTTCCAATGCCCTCACAATTATACCATGGAAGGTCGCTGTTGCCTCCTTTAACGCAAATGGTTTCGCCCAGAACTGAAATCTATCGGGCACAGTCTTTTTCCAGTCCTCTAGGCACCAGAATGTGCAAATATCCCGACTTAAGGTCAAACTTGCTCAACACAATGGCATTCCCCAGACTGGCACCGGCATCCTCTATACAAATAAACAGTGGGGGCTGGCTGATTGTGACATAATTAATCGGCCGGATATAAATACAGATGCGTAAGAGTTCGTCTTTCTTTTTGACTAACACGACATGGAAGTTACACTGGCGCTCGGAGGGCTCAATCTCAACATTTTTCAAAATCTTGCATAATTAGTTTAGTATCACCTGCTGCTCCTGGTAGCCATAGTGCCGTGGCTCCTCGTAGACTTGCTAGTCGTGGATGGTGGCGATCCGGTGCATGATCGGCGTCTCCTCGTCTTCGGTCATTCTCGGTAAGTGGGGCTCCAGTTCCGCCCCCCTCACACCAATTCCCGGCCAGTCGCACTGCGCTGGTCGGTTCGGAGAGTTCTGGTGCAAGTGGTAGGTTGGCATCGGGCATATCTGACATCGGGGTGGTCGGTCGTCTGCAGGTTCCTGTTCGGCAGGCCCCAACTCGATGGCACGGCAGTCCCCTGTGTCGGTCACTGTCGGTGCTCCTTGAGCTGGGCTAGTAGGTGGGCGTCGGTGCCGGGAATATGAGGTCTGGGGTTTGTGGCTGGCACTGCCTGGTCCAGAGCCAATAAGTCAGTAAAGGTTGGTCTCAGTTGCCGTGGGTTGTACATATTCATCTAATGGGGTGTTGACGAATGGTCGTAGGAAAGGCTGGAGTTCGTCCCACATGAGTCATGTAATGGTCGCCAGGGCGACCTCTGGGGTTTCAGTCTGCTGGATTCTTCGGAAAAATCGTACCTTTTGCTCGATGAATTTCTCCACGGGCTCCGACCCTCGCTGTGTCGTCCTGTAGAACTGTCAGCATGTTTGTCTGCGAAGCGATAATCCAGTCGGCCTGCGAGCTCCCCAGGGTGTGTCAAATCGCTTCCATAGGCACCACCACTCACGCACATTCCCCTTTAATTGCTCGCTCACCAGGTCCATCCACTCCTCCATCGGCATGCCGCACCACGCCAGCCTGTCCACACACTGTATTGTGAACAAGTTCGGGTCTTTATGTGGCTGCCCGGAGAACTCTGGCAGCAGCAGCCTCCTCGTGGGTGCCCTGTGTTGCATGGCGTGGTTGCTTGGTACACTCCGAGTGGGTGCATGTTGTTAATGCCCCTCGTGACCTCGGCCTTCATATCCCCAATATGCACTAGCTCCACCACTGTCTGCTCGACATGTCCATATTGCTGTGCGCTAATTTCCTTCCCTCGGCCGATGGCACTGCCTGCATACCTGTTGAGGCCCACATCTTCGTGGTTGTCGCGATTATATGGGTCTGTGATGCCATCCACTTCGCTCGCAGGTAATAAGCCCATCGTCCGTTCCTCGCATCAGCGAGGGTTGGGTCGGTCTGGGTGGCCTTGGCTAGCCCGTCATGCATACGATGCCGAGGTTACCTGAACTCCGCATTGGCTGGGTTCGGTTCGCCTCACTGTCACCATGCACACGACATCGTTTCCAGGCTACATGCTCATTGTTTGAGTGAAAGATGGTATTTCTCCTGTCCTTGCTCCTCTTGCAAAGTTCCTTCAGACTTTTGGTTTTGCCATACAATGGTGTGCCGTTTGCAGCTGTCTGGGCATTCAGGACCCTGCCTGGTCGTGGTACATGCCACACGATACTTATAAGTCCGTAGGTTTCCCGGGGCGCTAGTTTGCTGTGGAGAGCTAACGCAATTCGATTGTGGTCTCAGGGTGAGGCCCACTCGCCCATGCGGCCTTCGGCGGGTACTGACAGCCATCGTCTGACCATGTGACACACAATGGGTTAGAACACAATATCGTCATCAGACACCAATGTTAAAGGTTGACCCAGGTTTAATATCCACAATCCCATATACAAATGCATGGTGATAGCTTAACACACGAAATGACACAATTCAAAACACAATTATTCTGTTAAAAGAAAATACTGATGCGGCTGTCAATTTAGGCAGTACCCAAAACTAAACAAATTAAGGTTAATCCCAGGACAGAACTCCTGGTGGGGATGTTAATCGATACAAAACCGGAATCGGCTGGTGCTGTATATCTACACACAGGCTCCCGCACTTGGGCATGATGCAGTGGAGCGAAAATTACTAACATGAATCCACCTCGTGTCGGGGTGAATGAGGGCTGAAAACACTTAGAGTTCTGGTATCAAATAAGGCAGCTTGCAGAAACTAACTCAGGATATCACACAAAGTTGAAGGCCCTCATGGGACGCACCAGCATGTGTCGTCTCCCTACCATGGCTGCTACCAGACTGCCCATCATGGCTGCCGGAAGAGGGTTCTCACGAGCGTCCTTCCGTTGCCCACACAAGGCAATGCCCTTATTTATAATAAGAAGTCTGCACACCAAAAATATCTTGTAATTTTTTATTAATAAATTTTCTCTTATGTTGATTTTAGTTTGCTGTCTTGTGTCACATTCCTCATGTAGCAGCACTCAACCGGAGGGCTTGGAGAGTATGCTGCTGTGATGTTAGTGATGTCATGTACTTGCCCTTCGCGCTAGAGAGGTCTATCATATCGGCCCCCTTGCACTACTCACACTGTGCCCTCCAAATGCTCTGCTTTCACCTTTCTCCCTCACATGCACTCTCACTGTCGGAGTTGCATCGGGGTGCTCTAAGTGGCTGTTAGGACAGGGTTCACAGTTTTGTATACAACACTGGGTATAAAACATTTGATTTTCTTTAATTTGGCATTTTTCCTTTTATCTAAAAACAAATCTTGGTAGCATTGCCTGTTTTATCTTCTATACAGTTATCTGAACATGAAATTGGAAACTTTACTTCTAGAATTATTTCAGCTCTCGCATCACTAACAACTTTACCACCTGGGCTCATGGAAGCTATGGCTGTAATTTGTGAACTGTCGATACACACCATATCTCTTATTTATCGCGTATTTTTCGATAATATTCTATGCCTTCAGATTCCATGTCCTACCTGTATTTCACATTTCTTGCAGCAATACCTTTTAAGCCTTTATTACAATATTTAAACAAAGATCTCGCCATTGTGTCAAAAATTCCCTTCTAACTTTGATTCGATAAGCCTTGCTGCTTGTTGAAATGCAGAAATGCCTTTCACTAAATGGACATTTCTCTAGCTTGTATGTCGGTATAGAATTTCCAAGTGCCGTCTCATCACTAATGCAGTGGACACATTGAATTCGTAGTATTACTGTTCTGCCTCATTCTATGGTCTGAAAACTTAAGCTCACATGGCCCATTTATGGTTTACAGTCGGATGCCAAGCCAGCTAAAAGTTTGTCAACAGCTGGCATGTAACTGGTACCACTAACTAGCCATACTCGGCCCATAACTGGTCCACGTGCACTGAACACAAATGTCCCAAGAAATAGCCCATCGAAATACCACTTCACAGCCACCAGATGGCATACTGCTGGCTAACCATGCTTCCACCATATTTCAAATACTTTCTCTTAAAAATAATTATTTTTAACATCATTCTGAACTTTTTTTTGTTTTTGAATATTTTTTTACTTCACTATTAAACATATTATACAACATGAAAATCTTATGCTTACTGGAGGAGGGGAGGAAGCATGAACTTATGCCCCTTGCACTGACAGCCCAGCATGCTGACCATTACTCCACTGTGTATTCTTGTGTTTAGGTGAACTAATTTAGAAGATATTCGGACTTGAATGATTAACAAACACTAATATAATATTAATTACACCAGTTATTCCATAGCCTTAAAATTTACAGTGCGAACAAACCAGTTTTTAAAAAGATGCAGATAAACAAAAAAATACAGCCGTTGAGAGAATTCTACCTGAATCACGATATTAACAGAAAATCTTGCCTTTGCCTTTATTTAATTTTTCCCAGTATGTATGTCAACTGGATGTTATTCATTTGTTTTGAAATGCTTTCTGCATATATTAATATTTTAGTAATGTGAAACAACAAAATCCCCTTATATGTTAATTTTCTAAAGGTTGTTATATATTGTTTTTTTTTTTTAACTTCTCATTTTAATATGCAGTCGTACATGTGAAACATGTAAAATTCTTCATTACCAGTCACTATGTCACACCTAATGCTGTATTTACAGCATTTTGGCATAGTTATTTCCATCACTATATATTTACAAACAATCTACTCATTGTATCATGTGATCTATAATTATATTAGACACACACACATGCACGCGCTCGCATGCACACACACAATATATTANATTTTTAAGTTTCAATCTGCGAAGAGTGGGAACCTTAAAAATTCGCTTAATAAGCCAAATTGCACCAGCAATGGTACATCGATGTACCAATTAATAACCATAGAATGGCCTATAGAGACGGCTTCTCATACTTTGACCAGCGATAAGTATAGGTTATTTGCGTCCATTGCTGGAATACATTTGGTGAGCCATTTATGGGCCATTAGTAGTTCACCTACTCTCGGCCATAAGTTTAATTTCCATAAACATTCCATTAGTGTGGCATAAATGACATGCCAAATGCCCTGGTGCCAGCAGTTAGCCATAACAGGGCCAGTTGTGTGAATCCATAAGTTTGCTGAGCGAGCAGTAATCCAGCAATGCTATCAGTAAAACCACAGCCGGACGACTGTCTCTTGCTATGTGAGATTACTTCACCACCAAACTCACTAATTTTGTAGGAATTCTGCAGTTACATTTTTACACTCTTGTAGTAACACTAAACATTTCACTTATTATATCAAATAATTTATTTAATTTTTATAGTCATGTTTTAATTTACATGTATTTTCTGCATTCGTTGTATGTTGTGAAGGACATTAGATATCTATAACAGAATCTAATTTTTTTAAAAGAATATGGCATTGACAAATGTAGTTCTTTTTTAGGGAATAAGTTATTAATAGCCAGTTTCACCAACTTCCCCTAATATTTAAGGGTTACTCACATAAACAGTAAATTGCACTCAAGGATGCAGGCTGTTTGATCTACTTTAAGTGATGCTTAGACTTTGCTAGATAGCTCTTTATTTAGGGGCACAAAATCGGGCATTTCAATTCATAAGGTCCCCATAACCAAGAACACAGAGAAGTAAACTAAAGGATGGCTACTACTTAACAAATTGTGTATACACATGTGTTATACACTAATTACTTTTGCAATTTAATAATTAGTAAATAAACATAATTTTTATAGTATCAACTTTATTGAAGCTCGATGCAAAATCCTTATTTCCTGAAATAACCTATGCATATATGACGAAATATGTGACTTGAGCTAAAATTAAAAACTCATGAAAGGCACGAATTTTGTTGATATGTGCATTTTCAAGGTATTTACAAGAGGCAAAGTCAATATTTACATAGAAAATAGAGTATTATTAGGCAGGTAGGTGACTGATAAAATAGGAATTATTTGTTGAGTTCACACAAGCTATGAAAGTATTTGAAATAAATGGAATAATGTTTGCCTTCACTACACTGCAAATGATTCAATCACATTTTCACTAAGTTCTGTTAAAGCCATGTAATTTTTACAGTAAAAATGCGTCACACTAGGCCTATATGTATGATATGTAAAAATATATGATTACTTTGATTAAATTTTAGATTGGACATAATATATCACATTTACACTGTTTCCATGCATATGGAAATCGTGCTGGACGATGCCACCGGTCAGCAAGTTTTCTTGGGTATCTCAATTTCCCCTGTACTTTCATTCCAGTGCTACTCCGTACTCACCGCAGACACCGTAATCGGCTCTCAAGACCTCGCTGTTAAGAGCCGCTGTAGTGTAAGGTAAAATGGATTAGAGCAGGTAAATACAGACTGCAGGTAGGGATGTTGGCAGAACTGCCACGAAAGTGATAAGAATGGCTTGGTGCAAGGTTACTGTATGGCGAATCGGGAATAAGCTAAAATAGAACATTATAACATAACATGGTGGCAGTGGTATCTCCTACGCCGATGATAGGCCTTCATAAGTGCAGGTAGTGCCGTTATACACTTCAGCAGGGGGTAGTGTGTGTGTAAACACGATTCTTGGCGAACACTGTCACCACTAACCTGTACCACCTACAAACGCCGTAGCAAAAATATTAATCGTGGCGACATCTGAACAATTCCAAATAGTTCTGCCAGGTAACTTTGATTTTCGGGCGCCGGCAGAATGGCCGAAATGGATCAAATGTCTCCAAATGTTTCGGTTAGCCAGAGAACCAACAAAAAGTTGGACAATAGCCAAGTCAACATGTTATACTGCATGGGTCCCAAGGCAGACGAAATGCTCGGATCTTTCGCATTATCAAGCGAAGATGCCAGAAAGTACAGTGTGGTGAAGGCGAAGTTTGATAGTTTCTTCACAGTAAAAAAGAAAGTGATATATGAACGAGTGAAATTTTTCAAAAGACATCAGCAAGATGGCGAACCTACGGACATTTACGTTAACAATGTTTTCAAAATGGCAGAATCGGGTGATTTACAGTTGCTTAAAGACGAGCTCATAACAACGGTGCTAGTGATTTGCATTGCAGACAATAAGTTGACGGAATAATTACAGATGGATCAAGATTTGACATCGGCACGAGCGATCCCACGCATTCGACATGCATAACTGGTATCACATCAACAACATCTTGTACAGGTGCAGTCCAGCACTGTTAACACTTCTCTAAATTTCATTTGTCAGCATGACAAGAGACATGGAAAAGGGGCCAAAGATTATGCACAGCAAGACAAAGCAGGTCGAAGCACTAGCAATGACAATGCATTTTCAAAATGTTGCAAACAAGGCCACCATTGGTCCAAGTGTCTGACTAGCAAGGCAAGATGCTATCATTGTGGCAAAGTAGGTCACTATGGTAGGTGCTGCATGCATGGGCAGGTGCAGGAGTTAAACAAAGGCAAGGAAAGTAGGTCAAGTAGTGTTTTGTTGGAGAAACATCAGACATTTCATCAGGATTATTACTTAGAAGAAGTAGCATTGGCGATTTGTTCTGAACCTTGGTATGTAAAATTAAAGCTGTGTGGCAAGGAACTTTCATTCAAGGTCGATACAGGGTCTGATGTGACAATAATAGGAGAATATGTTTGTTATGATCTAAATTTTAGCGGTCTATACACCAGAAAGAAAGTTTTTTGGCGAAGGAAAAATACCTGGAATGTAGTGTACACTACCACAGAAACACTTTCATGTGGCAGACAGAGAGTGACACAGGAACTAATTCGTGGTAAAAGAGCAACCAGTGCCATTACTTGGCCGGCCAGCCATAAAGACACTATATCTTGTATCAGTAAAGAAGCCAGACGAACAAGGAGATAAATTGGCTGCATCGATAAGTTCTAATCGGCTTAATGAGGGTTTTCTTGGAGTACTACCCATGTAATCGGAGAATTTCTCGAGAAAACCTCACACTGCAGCTTGGGTGATCAGTGCAGACTGACAAACGAAGTAGTACCATTTAGTCAATTAGGCATAGAAACTGAGCGGGTCTGCTGCCCGGCTATACGCCTGAGTTGAATCGAACAGGTGCAGTGCACTGCCCCCCCCCCCCCCNCGATCAAAGGAAGTTAGTCAACCGAGTGTCAAAACTTGTGTGTTTCCAAAGACCTATTGATGGCTAAGAGGGCAGTGAAAAAAAAAAAGGTAGAAGACAGCACTGGGTGGGGTAGTGGTGTCCGACCACTAGCCCCAGCCTGAGGCTCAAGCATCTAGAGGCTACGACCTCGAAACACCAGTATGGGTACTAAGCGAGAGACCTGGTACTATGTGTACCAGCATCAGCACACTAAGGTATATCAGGGGCAAATGATCGAACACAAGCTTTTCCTGAGTACTTGCACTCAGAATCAAGGGATTGACAA
This sequence comes from Clitarchus hookeri, assembly GCA_002778355.1. Lineage (NCBI taxonomy): Eukaryota > Metazoa > Arthropoda > Insecta > Phasmatodea > Phasmatidae > Clitarchus > Clitarchus hookeri. Next base: position 1,646,814 of record NQII01000005.1, on the reverse strand, counting down.
AAACAGGACCATCTACTACCTCGAAAGGGTATTAGACGACAATATGTTGTTGGCTCAGTTGCTGCCTCCCTCACAGGAGGAACATAACTGGTTCCGGAACATCCTCCCCATTGTATGGGGGCAGGATATGAAAGCCATGACCCAAGTGGTCAAAGAAGCAATCCAGGGAAAGACAAAGGAGGTCAGCAAGGGTGACGCTGGCACTTTTGAATGGATGGATGAACCGGAAGTGATGGAGGAATACAGGCTGACTAAGAGTCCTGCAGAACAGGACCAACAAACAGAAATGGAACTGGCTTATGAAGCCATTAAGGAAGAGGCCTCACATCACTAGAGGAAGTCATCTAGTATGTAACAGATGACAAGAAAAAGGTCAGAAAGGAGGGCACAAGCTTCTCGCTGCCCCGAGTTATTAGACTTAAGGCACTACTCGACATGCAGCTGCTGAAAAGTGCAGTTCTGTATGCCGAGGATAAAGCTCTGACCGAAAAGGTGGGGATACTCGAGAAGTATACCCCGAGAGACAAAGGCAGCACAGGGGACCACAGCCAAGCCCCTCTCTTTCTCTGACATCGTCAGAGAACAGAAGGCAAGCAAGGGAAAGCCAGAAGTGAATAAGCAGAATGAGGATTGGCAAGTGGTACAGGATCGAATGCTTACCACGAGAAAGATGGTACTTATCTACCCCAAAGAAGGGGAAGGTAAGTCCGAGGAGACTAGAGGCAAGTTGAAAGTGCTTGACCCAGTAAAGGAACATCAGAAGGTACGAAATGTCTGGACGGTGGGCAAGAGTGGGTTTCTCCTAGAAGCAGAAGATGAGGAGACTCTGCCAAAACTTCGGGATTCCCAAAGGATGGAAGAGTTAGGATTACGGGTGGAAAAGCCGAAAAAACATGGACCAAAAGTCATACTCTTCGACATCCCTCGAGAGTATGACACGCCGGAATTTTTGACCATCCTGTGTGATCAAAATTTTAGAGAAAGTCAAATAGGGATGGAGGAGTTCCTCAATAACGCCTCCATTCGCTTCAGAACAGGCCCACAAGGTGTAAAGGACAAGGTGAACCTTGTCCTGGAGACCTCCCCAGCCCTCTGCCTGATGCTCGTGTAGGAAGAGTTTCTGTATGTATAATTCCAACTCTGCAAAGTCAGGGACTACCTAGTGCCCGTGAGGTGCTTAAAGTGCCAGGGCTACGGACATATTAAGGAGCGGTGCAAGTCTCCTTTGACTTGCGCCGGCTGTGCAGAACAAGGCCATAAATACTCAGAATTCGCCAAAAGGGAAGAGGCGGTTAAATGTTTTAACTGCCTCAAAGAGAAAAGAAAAGAGGTGGGACCACCAGGTGGGGTCCAATGACTGCCCTATACACCAGCGACAGTTAGTGCTGGAACTCGACAGAACCGAGTATGTCTAGGAGACATGCGCCACTACGAATTGGGCAAATCAACCTGCATAGGGCTGCAGTTGCAACCATGGAACTGGACAGAGTCGGACAGGAGCAACAACTGGATCTGGTACTGATGTAGGAGCCCTACCTGCTTCATGGGAAAATACCAAGCCTTCAAGGGTGTTTCGTCATGTTTGGGGAAAACCCAATGGTGGGAATATGGGTGTGTAACCCCGAGATTGACTATCCCACTAGAGGCTCTCTCAAACATGCATCATGCATGTTTGAAACTGGAAATGGGAGGTGGGGGTATGGCAATTGTATCGTCTTACTTCCTATCCCGGCACCCACTTGAACGTCATCTTTCCCAGTGGAATATGATTGTTCAAAGAGCTAAGGAAAAGAACACCATATTCGGTGTGGATATAAATGCAAAGTCAGAACTTTGGAATTCCCCAGTGACGGACGGACGAGGAGAGGAGGTAAACATATACCGTATTGAGAAGAACCTGCAGGTTGCAAATATAAAAGGACACCCAGTGACCTATAGGTCACCTGCCGACGATACAGAATCGCATCTAGACGTAACAGTAGCGATGGCGCATGCTTCTGGACGTGTGGGGGACTAGAGAGTTTCGGATGAGGTAGGTTTGTCACTGCCCGAGCTGATTGGCCCCTCTTGGACAGAGTGCTGCTGAGGAACATAGAAAATTATCGACATGACCACGAGACCATGACGATAGATCAAAAGGCTCATAATCTGGTAAGGGTAATAATGGATGCCTGTAGGGAAGCAATTCCCAGGGTTTCCAGAAAAGTGCCCCATCATCCCTGGTGGGATGATGAGCTAGAGCTTCTACACCGAGGTGTGAAGCGCTCGAGAAAATTATTCAAATGTACATACGATCCAGAAAGGAGACAAAGAGTGGTTCAGTAGTACAGTGTCTTGAGGGGTGAATATCGGTGAAAGATAAGGAAGAAACGACAACAGGCTTGGGGAGAGCTTGTCATGGATAGGGGGAACAAGGATCCGTGGGGCTTGGTCTACCGGATGGTGACAGGAAAACTCAAGAACTCAGAGGAGCTTCCAGCTCTAGAGCGAGATGGACAATTACTGCAATCCTTCGAAGAGAACGCCTGGCACTTGATGAAATTCTTGTTGCCTGATGATGATCGGATGAGGGATAGTGACTATCATCAGGAACTGAGGAATATGACTGATGTGGAAATCAAAACCAAGGACATGGCTCTCTTCTCTGTGGAATAGTTGTACCTAATTGTCCGCAGAACCGAACTGAAGAAGGCTCCAGACTTGGATGGACTGACCGGAGAAATGCTCCTCTGAGCATATCCCAGAATGAGAACTGATATGCTACACTTGTTCAACCATTGTCTAGAAATGGGTAGTTTCCCCAGGTGCTGGAAAAGAGGCAGTTTGAAGGTTATATATAAAGAGGTAGGAAAGAACCCGAGAATTGCCTTTATGACTTTACAGGCCCATTACACTTCTATGTGTAATGAGCAAAGTCTTAGAACGCCTAGTGAACAGGAAGCTTATGGTATACCTGGATGTAGTCCAAGGTATCCATGCCAAGCAGTACGGCTTCGTAAAAGGGAAAAGCATGGAGAAAGCTATAATAGACATGGTGAATCAGGTGAAAGTATATGATCAGGATTATGTTTTGGCAATCTATCTCGATATCTCGGGGCACTTGACACTGCATGGTGGCCCCAGGTTATGTGGCAATTACGGGTGCTGGAATGTCCAAGAAACCTGTATAATGTGATCAGGGACTTTCTGAATGAAAGAACTTGTGAAATTCATATAGGGGAGCAAAGAGAAGATAAACAACTGAGCAAAGGATGTCCACAGAGATTGGTTCTGGGACCCATCTGAAGGAATATTATCTTCGAAGGATTGCTGCTGCTAAACCTCCCGGATGGCTGTGTGATTTATGGATACACTGATGACGGTCTGCTATTGATACCAGTATGGACTAGGCGGGAATTCGAGGAGAAAACGGAGAGTGCCCTGGATGCAATAAAGACCTGGGCAGAACTTCATATTGAAGTTCTCTGTGGATAAGATGAATGCTATCTTACTGAAAGGAAACCTCCAAAAAATCCTGTCATACGTTTTGAAGGACGGGTTGTAAAACTCGTCCAAAAAATTAAGTATCTTGGCGTGATACTGCAGTCTCGTCTCACGTTCGATGGACATGTCAGCTATTCCATGAATAAGGCTGTAGTGATGTTCCATAAGCTCAGGGCTGTGGCTCCACCAAACTGGGGTCTCGGCTACCACAAGCTGAAGTTGATGTATAGGAGTGTTTTCCTAGCTGTGGTGACTTATGTCTGTGGTGTACGGTTTCCGGAGGACAGTAAGGTCCATGTTAAGCGCAAGGTCATCAGTGCTCAAAGGGTAGCACTTCTGGGTGTCACAAAGACCTACAGGACAACTTCAAATGATGCCCTGCAAGTTCTTGCAGGAGAGTTCCTATTGGATCTGCTTATTAGGGACAGAGGAAAAATAAGTTGAAGAAATTGGGTGGATTCTATCCCCCCAGAGGATGTGAAGGCATTAAAGGAAAGAACTCTGGAAGCCTGGCAGACTCGGTGGAATGCATCAGAAAATGGAAGAATTACTTATGAGATCTTCCCCGATGTCCGGCTGAGGCTGCGTGTTGCGTTGCTTACCATAGGTCACTACACCACGCAGTTTCTGACTGGGCACCGGAACTTCAAGGCAAAGTTGTCCTGACTAGGCCTAATGGATTACCCGGACTGTGTGGTGTGTGGAGTACCCGATAATTCTGCTCACCTGCTCTTTGATTGTCCAAAGATTGAGGATCTTCGGACCTCTTTCGAGGACAAACATGGGCCCCTGATTCTCCGAGACATGATTACCGACAAGTTTCGGGCACCGAAGGGGCTGGAATTCTTGACAGCAGCGGGTAAAAGGAACGAGAACTTCGATGTGTGGTGGCTGAGCAACAATAGTTTTAGTCACTCACTTGAGATGGAAATCCTGGATATAACAAGCAACAACGATGACTGAACACCTGTTCCCTGTAGTAATACTGGAGGAGAGTGAACATGATCGCTCACCAACACCAATATAAGAACCAGAAGTGATTATACCGTAAACAATGTTACCTATTGTGTCGAAGGCACAGGTACCCCAGATGGCAAGATATATCCGGCACCTTATAGACCCTGAGGAGACATATTAACCGGATGAGACAAATCCAGAGAGGCCAAATGATAGATGCCCCTGTGCATGGAATCCAGTCTTGTACTTAAGGGAGAGCTTTTCTCATCTTGCACACAATATGAGCAAACTCCTAAGGTACCAGAAAAGAAGAGAGCTCTGTGCTCTATAGAAAGAACGGGAGATTGAGGAGAGAGAGAGAGAGAGAGAGAGAGAGAGAGAGAGAGTAATAGAGAGCAAGAGGATAGAACAGAAAGGGAACTCTCTCTGCTCAGAGCCCAGGTAAGGCGAAACGAAATGGTACCTTTCTCCGAGAGAATTGTAACCATAAAGTGGCCATCCAACAGGAACACCATGAATGCTGCGTTGCAGGCCTGGCCCTTAGGAACCCACCCGAAAGAACCCTGGGAACTCTATGACGAATTCATACGAGGTACCCAGATCTCAAGACTGGAGGAAACCAACATCCTGATGGCAGCAGTAGATCTGCTGGAAAGATCAATGGACGGGAGATAGAAGATCCTTTTCCCCAACATGGAGTGCATGGATAGACTCACAGTTCGCCCAGGTGGGCCTGCCCACAAACAAGGAGGCACTCTTGAGCTTGCTCAAGGAGTGCTTCTGAAAAAGGGAGAAGTATTCGACCCATCTTTGATCATCAAGGATGCTGTCAGCATGTACAGGAGGTGTACCTTTGATAATAGTAAGCCCTTCACGGTGTATGCTGTAGTCAGGTATCAGTCCTTCACCTCGGTCAGCTCCTCACAAAAACCCGGATATGACAAACCCGAATGTGATACCATTTCGTGAATAAGACTTGTTCTTTTTCCAGGAATACCTGATGAAAAACGACCCGAGCGACGGCCCAGGAACGTCATTTCGGATGATGGAAGGATCGGAGATTCTTAAGGAATGGACTGACCGTAATGTCTGCGAATGGTATTTGAATGTGTGTGCAAATGAGATGAGCGAATAAATTCTGCAGTGTGGTTCGAACAATGCCCTTTGCGCCTGGTGGTCGAGGAGGTGGGGAACAATTCTGGTTACTGGCTGTTCCCCATATCTAAGTCCAATACAGGCCCGGGCGCACTGAGGCCGAGAATGTGCTAAGGGTGTGCCTCCATGCTTAATGTTTCCCGTGAAAGGAGAAGCGCGAACGCGAATAGGTATATGTGCATCAATGTAAGTATTTAGATTTTGTGTTTTAAATTCATCGCGGACCAGCATGATGGAGTTCAAAATTCAAAGTTCCCAGTGGTGCCCTGCGAACAAAAATATTCGATTTAGATCCAGCTTGCGGGAGTTAAAGTAAAGTAGAAAGAAGAGCTCCAGTTATGACCTTTTAATAGGTATCGGCCACCTGGAGGGGAGGTTTGGTGTGGCCAGTGCCGGTTCCACTGGGAACTTTGTTTAATGGCCTAGGTCAGTTCAGATGGGAATACAACATTCAGCTGCAGGATAATGCTAAGCCATATGCTGACACAGCACAAAGACATGTTCTGGTTCCCCTGCGAAACAAAGTGAAAGATGAGCATACTAGAATAGTACAGGATGACATGGTAACACCTTCCAAGGCGCCGACTGAATGGTGTGCTCCAAAGACACTACTACCAAAGAGAGATGGTTTAGTAAGGATTTGTGTCGACTGTACAGAACTGAACAGATTCGTGCATATATAGGGAAACTTACAGCTGCTGTCAGTGGAGGATTCGCTCGCACAGTTATAAGATTCCAAGTGGTTGTTAGCGCAGGATGCTTCAAATGTGTTTGGCAGATTCCATTGACACCAACTAGTGCCCCACTCACTACATTCATCACACCATTCGGACGATGTTACTTAAATAATCTACCATTTGGAATCAACTCAGAGTGTGAGCACTACCAGCACCAAATGCAACAGCTTTTTGGTGGTATGCCAGGGGTGGCTAACGAGGCAGACGATGTGCTGGTGTGTGGCAGAACAGAAGAGCATGAATAGCGGCTGGAAGCAGTGCTCAGGAAATTAGTCGCAAACTGCATTATGCTCAACAAGGGAAAGTGCAAGTTTCGGCATAAGACAGTGGAGTCCTTGGGACATGTCATTACAGAAGGGACAGATTGGCCAGTCTCTGATAAGACTATAGCTGTTAGGCACATGCCAGAACCAACTAACGTGTCAGAACTTAGAAGATTCCTTTGTATGGTCACATATTAAATTTCATTCATCCCAAACCTAGCAGAAATAACCCATCTACGACAAGCATTGATGTGTCAAGATGCAGAATGCGTGTGGGAAGAACCCCAGTATCAGGCTGTGAAGAAACTGAAGGAGGAAATTTCTCGGCAGCCCATGTTAGCACTTTACCAGCAGGGTACAGAAACAAGAGTGCTGGCAGATGCTTCCTCATATGGCTTAGGAAGTGTTCTGGAGCAGCATCAACAAGGCGAATGGAAACCAGTGGTATTTGCATCCAGCAGTATCAGTGATGCTGAATCAGGTTATGCTCAAGTGGAGAAGGAGAGATTGGCAATTACCTGGGTGTGTGACAAATTCAGGAATAATGTGTTCAGTACCAAGTTCAGAATATTGGCTGACCACAAACTACTGGTGATGCTGTTGGTCACGACACCACTAATGGAATTAACTGCAATGCAGCAGATGATGAGAATGCGCCTTATGTGGTATGATTACACTATTGAACATGTAGCAGGGAAGAAGTTTTTTTGTACCCTATGCTCTGTCAAGAGCTTCTGTTGATCCACCAGCGAAGGGCAGCTGCGACATCGTGTAAGAATAAATGTTCATGGAAGCTGTTGTAATTTAAACACCATTTTCAGAAATTGGACTTCAGAAAAAAAAAAGTATGGTGTGTGGGGAGTGCACCCAGGGCAAGGCGATACCTTCCGAGTGACGGTCTTTCCAGCTGGGACCCGTAGGTGACCGTCATCCCCGGGCATGACAGAAATGAAACCCTAGAATGGAGCGGCACTGGAATACAAGGGCAGGGGAAATGGGAGTACCCCGAGAAAACCTNTACAAGGGCAGGGGAAATGGGAGTACCCCGAGAAAACCTGCTGGCAAGCAGCATCGTCCAGCACGATTCCCACATGCGAAAATCCGGGAGTGAACCTGCTGTGGATCGAACCCGGATCGCAGTGGTGGGAGGTGAACGCCCTGGACACTACGACACCACTGCCCCCTTGGACTTCAGAATATCAAGGGAGCACATGAGCAGGATGATGAATGCGAGGCTCTGTAGCACATTATATTTCAAGGATTCGACAGTAAACATTCACAGTTCTGGCAGTTCAGAGGTCAGTTTACATACAATAAATGGCGCATAATTATAGGATCACGCATCTTCATCCCCAGAGAGTTGCGTCCAGACTTACTTGGTAAAATACAGCAGGGTCACATGGGTATAGCCAAATGTCACCGTCGAGCACACGAATCTGTTTGGAGGCCAGATATTACAACATATATAAAAAGAATAGTTGAAAACTGCCAAAAGTGTTTGCAAAAGAGGGTCTAACGAGCAGAGCCACTGCAACAGATTACACTACCAGGCAGATCATGTTTGCTGGTGGGGACGGATGTCTTTGAACTGGCCAATGTGCATTGTCTGTGGTACAAGACTACTTTTCAAGATTCTTGGAAGTAGTAAGGCTGGACCACCTTCCTTTAGAGGCAGTAACTTTGCAGGTTACGAATATATTCGCCCATCATGGAATACCCGAGACCGTCTGCACAGATTGGGGTACCCAGTTTACCCCAGATGAATTCCATCAGTTAGAATATGGGTTCACTTATGTGACATCAATTCCGAAATTTCCCTAATCTAATGGTGAAGCGGAGAGCACAATGAAAATTGCAAAAGGAATTCTCTCCAAAACAACAACCCTAACCTTGGGTTGCTGGCTTATGGGACCATACCACTTGAATCAGGTTTTTCGCCAGCAGAACTGCAGGCACATTCTTCACTGACCACTGGGAAATGCACTAAGCCTTCGGCTGTTCCAACAACACGACCAGTGCAGCAAATACAGGTCAAAAAGGAACAATGATACTCGTCATGGGATGTATGAGCTGAACCCTTTACAACCAGGGACATGTGTGTGGATCACAGACCTACGCAGATATGGTAAGGTGTTCAGCCAGAAAACCAGTTCAGGTCATATGTGGTAGCAACTGGGACCCGGAATGTGCACAGGAAAAGGAAGCAATTGATAGAAGTGTGAGATGCATTGGCAGAGGGCAAGAGCAGGAGTATGGATACTTATAGCGGTCAATCAGCAAGTTTGAGAATGAATTCATACCAACCTGGTCATACAGCTGAAAAGAAGCTAGTCTCTCCTCAACAATGGGACGAAGAGACTGCAGCTAAAAAGGCTGCAGTAAGCAAAGGTCACCAATACCATAGAGGTCACCAACGCTGCAGAGGTCACCAACCCCAGGTACTCATCAAGAAGAATGCCAGGGATTAATTGACGAAGAAAAGTCAAAGCTAGGATGGGCTACGAGTGGATACAAGACGCGAAGTGGAAGACCAGTCATTCCACCTAGACGTTTAGTACTGTAGTGCAGTGTTTTCAGTCGTGACAGAGCACAATAATAAACATGCATTGTGTAAAGAAAGGGAGATGTAGTGTAAGATAAAATGGATTATAGCAGGTAAATATAGACTGCAGGTAGGGAAGTTGGCAGAACTGCCACAAGAGTGAAAAGAATGGCTCGGTGTGTGGTTACTGTATGGCGAATCGGGAATGAGCTAAAATAGAACATTATAACATAGCAGCTGCCCAAATATCTTCAGACTCACTTTGTTTTTTCCACACATAATAAATATTTAGTACAAGTTTTGCATAAATTCGACTTTGTTTTGAATTAAAATATTGCTAACAAGAGCCTAATTAAAGATGTCCTACAGGTGTGGCGATAATCATATTTATTCAATAAATTCAGACACTGGGCATTTCTGAATTGTACATGAATATCGTTATTCTTATTCTCAACATTCTATCACAGTAATGTGTAGGGGGTTCCAGGGGTGCTGATGTGGGTCCCCACCATACCTGGCTTGCCAGATTAAGGTGGAAACTGGTGAAGTTGCCCCATGCCATAACTCAGTTAGAATGAGTTAGTGAGGGTCGTGCGGTCGACGGCCCGTGGGTCCCTGGAGTCCTCTGTAGATCTGCGGTGCTTGAAGATAATGAAGTTACTAGTAATTTGACATACCTAGTGATTTTCACCCTTATGTTGGCGAGGTTGTAGGCCACCTCGCACGCCTTACTTACATTTTTGTTTGCTGCAATATGGTGAAGCACCCTAAGTACCCAGAGTGGTAAAACAAATAAAATGCTAGTGATTCTTCAAAACGTTTACTTGTTCCTTGACGTGCATGCGCACTTACGCTACCACATACTGTATTGATGTGGATCTGGTACTAGGTCTGCCGGTGACCAATGCAGAACAAAGGCGGCCTAAGCCATGGATGGTCTTGTAGTAAATGTAGGCCCAGTGTTGCTTTCTGAGGGCAATACGATTTTTAGTAATTTTCTTGAACATAATTTAGTAAGACTTTGCACTGAATATACATTGCATTTAGGGAATATTCAATAAGTGCCTAAACAAGACAACAGTTCAGTTTAAAATTTATCATTAATCTAACTTATGGTATTATCCAGAATAGAGGCTTTTCCGAAAAAAAAAACATCCTGGCAAATTGTATTTATCGACATTACTATCCCACAGAACACGAATTAACTAGGGGCATCACGATATTTGCAGGACATACTACCAAATGTGATAGTGGGTAGGGCTATGAAAATGAGGGGAAATGTTGGTTAAAATACGCCATAATTATGTATTGTAATTTGGGTTCTTCAACCACGTTAATTGCAAGACGACCTAGTCTAGCTCAACCTAACTTCACGGTATGTGAATACAGGGTGAGAGTGCACCTATACGAGATAGTGCTTTAGAAAAAAGTATAATAAGTAATTTTGTGTCGGTTCATCCACCCCCTGTGATGCACATATCGTGATGGTAGATTTAATTTGTTTAGGTATTCTGTATTTTACATGGCTAGCAGCAGCAGTACTTAAGACCTTCAATTCTCTTAGTCAGATGCAACAGTGTACAGTATAATAAATACACTTACTGCCCATTCAAAAACTAGAGTGTACGGTATGTTATTCATCCATGTAAGTGGTGAATATAGCTCATTTGTGTGATGTATTGCTGATAACACATGTAAAGGATGCATTAATGTCTTTTCAATTTATGTAAACCCCGCAAACACTCGTAGTACCGCACAATAATTATAACACTTTACATAGAAACATTTGTAAAGAAACATTCGTATTTCTGCACAATACTTCGTTTTTACATGTCAAATTGAAATAATCACAATGGAACACACATAATAGCACTCGTAAATCATAAACCTTCACACAATCAAATTCACATGATACACTGCACTTTTGATGCCACCAAGTAAATAACTGAGACACCCCTACCAAAAGTTTATAACAGAAACCAACATAAAGCACTACAGAAATTTTTCTTTGGTTTCTATGTCTAAACTGTCGGTTTCTGTCGTAACTTCTGTTGTATTTAATATGGCCTCTTTCCATTGGGTTGCTGTGTGTTTTTTTTATTGTAACCTAATGGTTTCAATTGGTTGTAATTGTGTTATCATTGTTTTTATTACACTATACAGTAGTCTGGTGGGTTTCGTTGTATTCTTGTGGTTCCCATTGGTTTCTTTTGTGTTTTGTTGGCTTCTATTATACCAAGGGTGCTCAACCTTTTTAACAGTCGGGCCAAACGAACGATTCAGACATTTTTGGCGGGCCACTGACGGTTGTTATTTAAGTTATTTTTAAGACTTGTGCAAGAAAAAACCCAATATTAAGAAATGAAATTGTTGTTTATTAAAATAATAAAACAATACACTTTTGCTTCTTCATTCTAATGTTATGTATCTTAAATCAAAATCGAACTAAATAAAAACTAAGGTTAATACAATTAATGTGATTTCTGACATTGCTTCTGTTGTAATAATTTTCTTATATTAGGCGTCAAATCAGATGTTGAAAGTAACAACAAGTCACTAATATGTTGCTCTGTTAGTGATGTGCGGTATTTATTTTTAACATAATTAAGGTTTGAGAAAACCTTTTCACAGACATATGTTGATCCAAAACTACTTAAGAATTGTAAGGCCAGGTCTGTTATGATAGGAAAATCTTCTGTTGGTACCAATTTCCAGAAATTTGCAAAATCTTCTGAAGAATTTTGTGGTTTTGAGGATACTTTTTCGGCAAAAAGGTTTTTTAGCGCAAAATGACTTTGCAGTTCAGTGAGTTCTAACTGAACATTGGCAGGATAAGTAATTATTTCAGTCAAACTGATTATGAAGGGATTCACAAAAATTTGTATATTTTGTTTTTTACTCTCAAAGTCTTGAAATCTTCTCTCAAACGATTGTAATAAGGAGCTAATTTTAGATTCGTATTTAGAACAATTGATGGTGTCAATATTGAGTTTCTCTTTCAAATCTTTAAGTGTGGGAAAATGGTCAATATTTTCTGTGCTTAAGTTAATTAAAAACAGATTTAATTTAGCTTTAAATCCGCTTATCAAACTAAACATAGTCGGAAATGAACAATCTTTGCCTTGTAATTTGAGATTCAAAATATTGAGATAATTCGTAACGTCAACAAGAAATGCAAGATCACTCAACCAAGATGTATTCTTCAGTAAATCAGTTTCCAAAGGTAACACCCCTTTTTCCTCCAAAAATTCCACGACCTGCTCTCTCAAGTTGAAAAATGTTTTTAACATGTTGCCCCTTGAAAGCCATCGCACAGCGCAGTACAGTTGAAGCTCTCCATATTCACTGATTTCTTCTTCAAATAAAACTCTGAATTCACGTCTATTAAGAGCTTTTGCACGTATGTAATTTATGCAACGTACCACTGGATCCATAATATCATCCAATTTCATGTCCTTTGCACACAAAGCTTCCTGGTGGATAATGCAATGATACGAAAATAGTGTGCGACCCAAGAAATTCTGCAACAAAGCTACGCAACCTTTGTTTTTCCCGATCATTGCAGGTGCTCCATCAGTGCAAATACATATCATTTTGTCCCATGATAAGCCCTTTTTCTCAATACATTCCCTAATTTTCAATAAAATGTCTTTTCCTTGGGTTGTAGTTTCTAGCTGACAGAGTTCAAGTAAATCTTGCAATATATTCCAATGTTTATCAATACACCGCACAAAAATAGCCAACTGAGACCTACTCGTTAAATCGCAAGTTTCATCTAACGCCAATGAAAAGTATTTGCACTTTGTTACGATTTCTTGAATCTGACTGCTGATATCAACTGCCATCTCCTCCACCCTTCTCGTAACAGTGTGTCGTGAGAGTGAGACACTGTCGGCTTTAGCTTTGACGTTTTTATCATTACAGTTTTGTGCAAAGATTGTCAAAGCCTCTTTAATAATTTCTCCATCAGTAAAACATTTCTTCTTTTTCGCTAAAAGCAAAGAAATCTCGTAAGATGTTTTGACCATGGATTCAAGCTCGTCGTGCCTTTCAACGAAAATATTCTGTTGGTTGAATAGTTCCTTTTTCTTTTTCTTTAAAAAATCTTCTCTGATAGCACTACCAACAGGGTACTCTTTTTCAAAATTATTATGATTTTGCTTATAATGCCTTTCTGGGTTATATTTTTTTGCAACAGCTACTGTAGCGGAGCAAAGTAAACACATGGGTTTATGTGCCTTGCTTTCAATAAAACAATATTTATTTTCCCATTCATCATGAAAAACACGGTAGGTCTCGGTCGATTTCGACGTACTTGGTTTGCTGTGAGACATACTGAAACAAACAACATTTGTTTATTTTCCTTTCTGAATAGGTACCTAATATGAATATCTACTTAAATTAGCTCATAATGAATAACATACCTTTGAACACCAATGTCTTCACTTATTTAAACAAAAACGATCAAATGTTTGATTCAGTTCTTCATCAACAAAATCACAACTTAAAAAACATTATGTACTGTAAGCAGTGACACGCGCTCTCGATTGTTTTTCGAAACACAGTGCGGGAACAGGTGAGCGCGAGGAAGCGCGGGCGGGAGGCTCAAAACAATACTTCGCTCCCGAGCTTACGCACACAAAAACAATGTACACGTGCATCTACACTCGCACTAAGACCAACCCGCCTTTGTTAGATAAAACGTCTTCCTAATCCTATACTACCACGTACAAAACACTTTTTCAACTTGGCGGGAATTTTCTGAATTGCTTGCGCGGGCCATTCAAAATTCGTCCGCGGGCCACATCGTGGCCCGCGGGCATAGGGTTGAGCAGCCCTGTATTATACTGTAGCCAATTGGTTTATGTTGTATGCTAGTGTTTCCTATTGTTTTATAGCTAGTTGGATTATGTTGTTAGGCTTATATTATGCTGTAGCAAATTGGTTTCTGTTGTATGCTCTTTTTTTACATTGGTTTCTGTTGTGCTTTGTTGGTTTATGTTCCTATAACAACTGTTGGTTTTCCTTGTATTACCAGTGGTTTTAATCAGTTTCTGATTCTTTCTGTTGATTTCTGTTGTGTTGTGTCTTAAGCTTTAGTAATAAGTTTGATAATATATTTTTATTAGTAGCATTTTAATTTCCAAATGTGTGCAGAATATAATATATGATATAATATTAAATTATGTAAATATTGAAATATAATTGTATTAATCACTAAAAGAAAAAAATACTGTTCGTAATTTTTATGTATCTTGACAGAAATTATAAAATTATTCATAACATTAAAATCAATTTTTCAAAGGGAACTCTTGTAGATAGTTTTCGAACTTGTAAAACATATTTTTATTTGTTGTATTTTGTTGGTTTTATTTCAAAATGTTGTATTCTGATGTCCTAGTGTTTTCCAATGTTTTCTGTTGTGTTCTGTTTGTTTGTATTGCATTTCGCCCTGTTGGTTTCTGATGAAATTCCCTTCTTCCACTTTCATTTCTCTTGTGTGATGTGGTTTTCTGTTGTAATTATAGTGATTTTCATTGGTTTCTGTTTTATTTTGTTGGTTTCTGTTGTTTTTTGTAGTTTCCTGTTGTATTTTTATTGGTTTCGATTGGTTTATGCTGTATTTTGTTGGTTCCTATCTCATTTCATTATATTGTTCTTGATGTTTTCCCAGTAATTTCTATTGGTTTCTGTTGGGTTTTGTGGTAGTCTGTTATGTTTCTAGGGGCATCCATTGCTTTGCGCTGTATTTTGTAGTTTTTGGTCGCATTTCATTCTTTTGTATCCTGATGTAGTCCTAGTAATTTGTATTGGTTTCTGTTTTTGTTTTGAGGTATTCTATTGTATTTCCAGTGGTTTCTGTTGTATTTTAGTGATTATTCCTGTTGCATTTCATTATGTTGTATTCTCATGTAGTCCCAGCAATTTACATTGGTTTCTGTTTTATTTTGTGGTCTTCTGTATTATTTGTAATGGTTTCCATTGGATTCTGTTGAATTTTGTTTGTTTCTGTCGTTTTAAATCTATTGTATTCTGATGTAGCCCCAGTAATTGCTTTTGTTTTCTGTTGTTTCCATTGTTTCTTTCATTTCGCCCTGTGGTATTTTATGAAATTCTAGCGATCTGCAATGGTTTTTCTAATATTAGGTTGTATTTTGTGGGTTTCTGTCTAATTTCATTATATTGAATTAGGCTGTAGTCTCAATGCATTCTGTTATTTTTTGTTGTGTTCTGTTGGATTTTAATCTACTTGTCATTTTGGCTTGTGAAATAATAGTACGGTTTTCCTTAGTTTCTGTCATGTTATGTTTGTTAATGTTGTTTTTAAATATGTTCTAACAAAATATAGCATAAAACAAACAGATGGAAAACACTAAAATACAACAGAAACCAACTCCCAACTGCAAAAAGATACCAACAAAAAAAAAATTCCAACTTACTATCAGAATACTAAATAATTAAAAAACTGCCATAACAGAAAGTGATGAAATACACTAGAATATAAAAGGAAAAAAAAACAAGCCACAGCTCAACAAAACCCAATGGAAACTACTAGAATACAAAGAGAAACAAACTTAATACAGCACAATAGAAACCAAAGAAACACAGCAGAATTCAATTTTAACAATCTGAATACCATAGAACCCAAAAGACTGACACACAACAGAAACCAATAAAATACAACAGAAAGAAACTAAATGCAACAGAAACCAACAAAACAAATATAAACCAACAAAAAATAAATAAACCAAAAAAACAAAATCAACCAATAAATGTACAGAAACCCACAATACACAACAGAAACCTACAAAAAACAACACAACCCTACATAATACAACTGAATCCAATATAACACGACAGAAACCAATAGAAACCAACTGAACACAACAGAAACCAGTAGAAACCAACAGAAACCATATAACTCAACAGAGCTTAATAGAAAAAATCAGAACAATATGGAAATCATTTAACGCTGCTACTCCACAACAGAAACCAATAAGACACAATGTAAAGAAACAAAATGCAACAGGAACCAATGCAAACCTCTAAAAAAACAACTGAAACCAACTGGCCAGCACAATAGAAACAAACAAATCACAACAAAAGCCATTGGAAACCACCAGACTACAACATATACCTACTGGGTTTGTCACCATAGAAACCAACAAAAAACATTAGAAACCACTAAAACACAATAGGAAACAATCAAAACCAATAGAATTCAACAGAAAATAACTAGCTTTAGCAAAATATCAACCAACAAAACACAACAGTAATCAACGAAAGCCACTAGAATACAACAGAAACCAACTGGTTGGATCACAATATAAATCAACAAAACACAACAGAAGCCAATGGAAACCTTTAGAATACAACAGAAGCCAACAGACTATAGTACATTAAAAACTAACCAAATACAACAGAAACCAACAGAAAAAATGTTCCCTGACCACTAAATTTGTATACAACAGAAACCACTAGAATCCAATAACAGTTATTGGATTACGAATGGAAAACAATGAAAACCACCAAAAATTACATTCGACTAATGATTCCACACAAACGAAAACAATGAAATTTCTATTGCTTTTTGTTGGTTTCTCATGTAAATTTTTGGCAGGGATGAAAAAGGTAAAAATTGAACTGGAAGATCAAAATCGTTGCGCATTTGTTTCCTGTTTCTGTGCATTGCTTGAACAAATGTATCATGATGATAAACATGAACTACAAGTAAACAACACTGGAGAACATTTTGTGTATGATATACCTTGTGTGTGTGCATGTATATATATATATATATATATGATGTGCACCACACATCCTCGAGCTCCTTGTGCCCACTCTGACCACTGCAGTCACATCAACTGAATCAGCTGCACCGGGCCACAACAACATCAGGCCAAGATTGCATAGTGCAGATTGACAGGAACGAAACTTGCACCTTTTTGCGAACAGGTACTATGTGACTCAAGAGACCATCCTACTGTATTTATTACAAGAGGTAACTATTGTAATAAATTAGTAGGCGATCCAAAACAGCGGTTACCCCAAAGCCACAGCCACTGGGTGCACTGGCATATTGGTCGTTACGCCATAGTAACTCGTGCCACAACATACGATGTAACACACCGCCAAGTGACGTAAATTGTCCTGTAGGTCGAAGCTAAAGTGCTAAGTGCCCCAAAGTGCAACCAATAGTGCGCAGCATTTTTTAAAAACATATCACACAGCTTCATCTCATTCAAATATACAGTCAGGGGTGGGTTTTATTGTGTTAAGGGCCATTGAGCATGGCAACCTACACCCCTTTGTCCAGGTGGACTTTTCGATCCGTTCAGTAAACGGCCACCTGGAAACACTGTAGCAAGTGAAATGCAAATACGTCACAGGAAATGGAATACAGAGACTTTTCACAATAAAGTCTAAAAGTGTATCCAATGTCTATTTATAAGAAGGTAATTGTGTTATCATAAAGGGAGACTGCAAATAAAGGCCTCAATCACAGTAACATTTAATTTATTATGGTGACACTCCCCATCAACTTCACAACATCAAGCTTAACAGACATTTGTTAATAAATGGGGCTGTCACTAATGTGTTTCCTTTAATTTATATAATTTTTCACTGGTGCGATAATGTCACATACTGCTTATGTCATGTTTTTAACACTCGGCGTTTGACGTCGGTTCACTCAACCTGTCGTGGAAGCCGACACCATTCACCCAGTTCGCCTCAGCATGCGAGCCAAACCGGCAGCTTTGATCGTCCACTCTGCGAGCCCCCTCCGTGCCATAATTTAGGCTGATCTCATTTCATTACAATAGTAACATAATTAACTGGAACCATTGATTTCTTTTCTGTACCAAGGGGAGTATCACCTGCACTCACCAGAGAGTTTAACGCTGCAGTGTATATCTATAACACCACCCTGACTTAGGTCATTTTCAAGCAAAGGTCGCCGGCAGGTCATAAGTGCTGGATATATTTCTTTTAGTATTCACATGTCCACTTCCTGAACATGTAATGAAGTACGTGAGTAAACAGATTCACACAATTTAGTGAGTGTTGATTCATTGTCCTCTGGGACACATAGGGTGCTACACCCCCTTGTAGTACCACGTACAATTTTTGTAATATATTTCAGGCGTACCAGATGGCCTACAGTCTCGCCACAAGGCCAACATATGTAAGTAGTGTAATATTAAGTGCGTGACACCATCATCTTCAATCTGACGGAGGCATCCAGGGCCCCCCGGGCTGAGTTATGGTGCCGGGTAATTCTACACTCCACTAGCCCTGGGTCACCTAACCACGCCATATTACTTAAATATTATGTAGTACGATCATCTGTTGAATATTAAGAATGTAAGCCTTGGAAAACTAATCAGAATTAAATAATATTATGACACTGCTTGATTGCCATAGTTTATAGCTGTATAATATTAGCGAATCGGCAAAAATATACGTACCCTGTGACTTACATTTTGCAAAATAAGGTTTTGTTTCGAGAGGCATTTACACACAAGCATGATTCAGTGACCAAAAATTAATATATTTGACATACCTTTTATGTGATTTATAGCATAAACACCCCAATATTCTTTGCCTTCTTCACCATGACATTTCATGGTATATACTGCAAATTACATGAATCCCCAATAAAAGTTTTACTAAGTGTGATTAGTAATGACTATTTATACCATATACTGGTATTATTGTAGTGTTGTTTGGAAAAGTCCCTATTATGAATAATTACCTTCCTATAAATTACACGAGTACCATATATAAAACATACAGCAATTTAACTTCTGAATGGTCAAAATAACACAGTCCAGTCTTATAAGAACATTGGTAACTTTTGCTGCAAAAAATAACACTTGGCACTGACGATTAATAAAGAATCTATCATAAAACCTTACAGAATTGCAACACAACACTTCCACAATAATAAAGAAGCCTCAAAAATTAAAAACTTTTCTATTCACATCCATAATTTTAACAAAATATTTTAATGCATGTGGATAGTTAAAGAAATGGAATATTTTTTTTATGCACAGTGACATCCATTTGCTTTAATGCTTAATATTTATCAGCCAAATTATAATGCTGTAATTTTCCAGTATAAAACAAATTTTTGGTTATGATTTGCTTGCTCATAACGAAAGTAAACACAATACAACACAACATTTCAGGAAACAAATTTTTTTTACCACTTTCTTTGGTATTCATTTTCATTGGTTTGTTTAGTAACATGACTGCAACACACCACTTACAACATGAGAATGTTTTCAACTTGTTACTTTAAGGAACCCCCAGATTAGTGGCCCTTACAAAATTGAGTTTTATAATAATGAAACATATCGACATTTTTAAGGGCCACTTAAACTTAGGTGTCCCTGACACCATACCCCAAGCCCAATACCAACGCATCGATGCACGAGCCACAGTTAATATGGGAAGAGTTGCACGAGTGCAGGGCCAGGTGCGAAGGTAAAACGCCCTCCCCAGTGACACACCGGGACTATTGAATTCAGGCGAGGTAGCTTCCACCTATGTGCCAATAAATACAATTATTCATGACAAGTTCATGCACCAGGGCTGATGCAAAGGAAAAACGACAGGTCATAAATTTCTAGTTAGTAGGAAGTCATGGACGTAGCTGTACGAATATAATTAAAAAAAGGAGCAATTATAATAACTGTCGCAAGGGCAAGGGGATGTTAACTTATTATTAAAGGATATGGACGAGGCAGTGTCTCTCAGGACATGTAAATTCAGTGCAGATTATCAACATGATTATTTTGAGCCTGCCATGAACACTGAAAATTAACTTCACAAACATATAGCTAAGGAGGGAGTTTGACATGGGCAGTAGACTCAAGCGGAAGTGGCATCATGGTCTGGCCAGCAAAAAATTATGGGTTTTTAAGTTAAACATTTATAAAGCAGTGTTTTGTGTGTGCTAAAAATCTTACAACAAAAAATAAAAAAACATGAACGCCAGAGCAGACGGTTACATGTGGTTGTAAGTTTGTTCAAGGTCACGTAAATGATGAGAAATGTATGAACCAAATTGCAAGTAACTGAAATTAAGCCTGTATTTGCATCAGTAATTTTTTGTATTGCATGTTTGTGTCCTGTTAATCAGTAAAATCTGAGTTTGGAGACAATTTGCAACTAGCATAATTTACTAAGTGGGAGTGTCTCCACGGCCGCCATGCTGGTTGAGCAGTCTTTGTCGTGGTGAGGAAGGAGTCAGACGTGCCGAGTCCCACTGGCGGACTTTAATTTTTGTGGTAACTGATCTCTGTTGTTTCGGTTTTTCTGAGTCCTTTCTTGGAATCTTTAATGTATTCAACGTCTCACCGCCCGCGAGTGCCCCTGCCAAACCTGTGTTGCCGCTGGGTAGTGGGAAAACTTCCACTTTACATTTATGGACTGGCCTGATTCCTGTGATATGTTGTAGTGTTGTACGCGACCAGTAGACCACCATCAGCTTCCTTTTGCGATTCATGCTACTACATCATGCATCATTTGTATTGTATATGTGTACATAAGTTGTTATGTGAAACTGTGAATTTCGCATGTGGTGCAGGGGCTTACTAATACAGATCACTGTATCTCTACAGCACATGCAATAAATGGCAGGGTTTAACAGAGAGTTCATGTGTTTGAACGAGTCCATTGTATATTCGCTTAGCTAGGCAAGCCACATCTCGGCCCTATGGAGCTGGCTTACCCTATGGTCAACAATGGCCATAGAAAGAGTAAGTAGGGCCTCAGATGCAGTGCTCGATCACCTGAGCCTCGAACATTTCGTATATAGTTGTAAAAGGGGGAACTGCCACGAAGTTTTCATGCCTTAAGACGAGTCTCACCCTTCTCAGCGATGTTAACACTGAGTGGCACCCACATAAACGTCAGATAGCATCCACATCGATGCCCCCCCCCCCTTGCAAAGGTTTCTTTGGTCGCAGGCCCCAACTGCTTGTCAGCCAGTAATGGGGAGATAGCGACACTTGGCACCCAATGTTTGGGCTGTCGTTTTTCAATGTCCAAAGGAAAGCAGCTAACTAACACACTGTTTTGTACGAAAGACCAAGGGAGGATCGGCATGCCACCATTGTGAACAGCACACAGACACACCATGCCATCTGTATTCCAGCTACTCCCTCTAAGGAACCATTCGCCTACATCCCTATAGGGAGGATTCGTCACCTGCACTAGCGATGCAGCATGCAAGAGCAGACTATCTTCATGAACTGGACATATATTTCAAGCACAGAATACAGTGTGAATGGCATGTGATGCTGCAGTCTGTGGATTGGATGACAGTGGACTGGCTAGTGAATTTGATGTGTATGTGCGATGTGCCCGACTCCCCATGTGACTTTGTGGGGATTAGTGACCAAATGTTCGGAAAAATGAAAATCACGACCAACAGCCAAATGTGTGACTCCCCACACATGACATGGTGGGGAGTCTTGTGTACGAGTGTTTGCAATGCAGGGTGAAAAAACATTGTCGCTTTGCAGGAGCGATGGAACTGAGGACTTTGGGGAAGGTGTGTTTGGGTGCATTACGTGCATGCCGATGCATTCAGCCTACTCTGCGTGCATCGGAAACAGCTCACCGCCTATCAAACGATGCCAGTCGCCAAACAACCATGACGAGGCTTCCGCACACGTATGCCTCATTACCCTTGGAACTTCGGCTGAGGCAGATGGTACCCAGAGGCTCTAGATGCGGGATCCTCGCACATGTCGGTGACGAACTTGTCGAGGCCGGAAACAACTGCTTCGAACACCGTGGTTGATTAGCCGCCATGAACATGCACCACCCCGTTTAGTGTCGCCATCGAAGTACAGAGGGAACAGTACTGAGGATTTGAACACATTTATGACACAATGTGGCTAATGAGGTATGACAGCCCCACCGAGGAATGGTCGGAATGCTTGGGGGCGAGGCTCTGGGGATTCTCATGTAAATGGTGGACACTGTGGTGCCAGGTCGACTCCACCTGGAGTGAATTTGCTGCGGGCTTAAGGGACTGGCTCTCAGCAGACTAGGCGAGAGCGGACTGTTTCTCCCAGTTCTATAGGAACCGACAACGCGAGGCCGAGTCGGTGCAGTTATTTATCGCATGGAAACTCCAGCTGCAGACTGTACCCCGACGATTCACTTATCAGCGCACTACCAGATGTGATACAAATGCCTTCAGGACATGTTTCAACTATTTATGACCCCCATCCTTCGGTAGTGTGTCGAAGTGTACACATGCCACACCATCACAGCAGAACATGGACTTAACAAGCTCTGCTGGATCAGGGGAACCACGAGTGATGATCGTACATGGAACAGCTGTGAGAGCAGTAAGGCAAAGAGCACCCATACAGGGACGACAACCATGGACTCGGAAGTAGACGGTTCGACCCTAGGCCACCGGGCCATCGAGTCGTTCCCGCAACTCTTACATTTCCCAGTGGAGCCAACGAGACGGAGGCAGGACACCCGACCACCCCAGTGTCTCACATAACCAGTGCCTATGTTCCATTGTCACAGGGACTGCCTGGTTTGCAATGGCTTGCCATCGGAAAACAGGATGTGAGATGATCTTGGCCAGACATCGACCTCCCCACGATTTCGTATCAACCCTTAGAATTTTAGTTCGATTAAAATTCCATCAGCTGCAACTCATGCTAACAGCTTATGAAGAGACAGTTAGAGGTGAATGACCGCCCGACAGCCGCACTGGTTGACACAGCAGTATACTATATGTTCAAACATATGGACCTTGTAGTTCCAGAGAGCATTCTGTCTGACTTTGGGCTCATCAACCTAGTGATGCAGGGTGAAACTAGCACGACCCTCGTCTACACTCACGTCACCATTCGACTACATGGCCCGCTGTGGGAAACAAAAGCAATCATGGTGCAGGAAATACAGGAAGAGGTGGTACTCGGCCAATCCTGGCTTGGAGAACAAGAATACTTAGTAGAGATGGCTGCCTGTTGGGAACACCTGGAAAGGGTGAGAGATGCACTGTGTATGTGGTTGATGAGAACCTGTTCATCCTGACGATGCAACTGATGCTTGCAGACATAGCCTACGATGGGCCAGACGAATAGAAAGAGGATGTCGAACATGTCGTATGTGAACAGCAGGATGTGTTCGCTTTCTCCGTACTCCTCCACACAACGACTGCAGCAGAACATGCGATCCCGATCGCCGAGGAAGACCCGGTGTACGGTGGCCTGCGCAGATATGGTTTTAAAGAATGATTCATAATTCGCGATCAGGTCAATGCAATGCTGAGTGAGGGAATGATCGAACCATCGGATAGCAGGTATAATGCCCGCATCATGCTGGTGCCTAACAAAAGATGCATCAGTAAGGATCTGCATAGAATTCAGACCCTTAAACTCGGTAACCTGCAGCGCACCATCACCTGAAATACATTTGAAGATGCCTTAGCAAGTTTGTGATGGTGCAGTATTTTCGATGCTGGGCCTCAAGGATGTGTACTGGCAAGTCCCCATATGCTGGGAAGACTGGGAGAAGACCACCTTTATGACACCTGCTGGATAGAGATTCAAGTTCAGAGCGATGCAGTTCGGTCTCAAATGCATGCAGTCGACCTTCAACACATGGTGGCCTGCATATTGTAAGGACTCATATGCGAGTGTGTCACAGCATATCTTGATGACGACATTATATGGTAGCGAAGTTTGGGCGTTCATGTGTGCCACCTGGGGCTCGTGTTTGAGATGCTGGCTACCCACCATCAGGTGTTGTCATCCTCGAAATGTTACTTGGGGAAATGGACTGTATATTTTCTGGGGTATGTGGTATGTGATGTGGGTGTCTTCGCCCACCCGTGATACCTGCGGCAAATAGCAGTGACTGAACCACCAAAGATGTGGAAACAGCTCCAGAGGTTTATGGGACTAGTCAACTGGTTATGTAACTATCAACCCCACTTCGCACAGATCACCATGCTGACCTACTGTCACCCTAGCACCTTTACAGGTAGACCGCACAATTGCAGAGCACATTTAAACATCTCACTACATGTTTCAGTCAATGGCATGTACTATCAAGTGTGCACCCCCAGAAGCACCTGTTTGTGCAAACCGAGGAGAGCCTCGAAAGGGCCAGGACAGAGCTATACCATCTAACTGATGGTGGTAGCTGACTGATTGTGTGCTATGGTAGTGGCAATTTCGGGGGCACAGAATTGCGCTACCATAGCAATGAAATCGAAAGTCTGGCAATAGTGTGGTCTCTACGTCGGTACAGAATTCACCTGGAGGGATGGAAGTTCACAATACGAACGGATAACCAGTGTTTGATTTGGCTGGACTCCTTGCAGGGGAGTTGTGACAAGCTTTTGAGGTGGGCTCTATTTCTCCAGTCGTTCGATTTCATTTTAGAGCACATCCCCGATAAGGAAAATGAGCTGCTGGACATGATATTTCGAGACCCCAATACAAACTTGGTACTCACAGACGAGCACATGGATGACCAGGTGTTCCTGCCAGAATGGCTACACAGTGGGGGGCGAGTTGTAGGCTTGAATACAGAGGGCCCAGGTAACCACAGTATCCCTTGCACCAATGTGACAGTAGCGAAGCCAGCTGGTACACTTGTGTCGACCATGCTGGCCACAGTCATGATTCAGGTCGAAGCCACACAGTTATGTCAACCACTGCAGCTTGTTTGCAGGCATAGTGTAGGCCCGAGATACGAGCGAAACCCCACATGTTAGATGGAAGGTTTAAGGCTGGCGCACTGGGTAAGGAGAAGTGGCAAACATATGTGCCCCTGGATACCAGGGAATGGGTGTTCAGATATGCCCACGATGATGCCTACACCAGACACCCTGGGGAAGAACAGACGCAGAGGCATGTGACTGAGCACTTTCCCTAGCCGGGACTCGCTGCAGACGCATGCCATTACATACATGCATGCCAAGAATGCCAACTAAAGTCACAAAGAAGTGACAAAACCAAACAGCAGGTGACGAGGCCACGACAGTAATTCCACAATGTCGCTAGACAACACGGGGCTGTACTTACAGACTACAAGGGGAAAGCCAACAGAGGCATACGTGATGAAAAATACCCACACCACTAACTTGTGCGCAGTCCTACGAGATGAGTTCTTCCCCAGGTGGGGATATCCCAAGTTAATCTTGACCGATAATGGCAGTCAATTTGCAGGGCGCGAATGGAAGAAGTGGTGTAAGTCACTCGGTATAACACCACACACTATGCCCATCTACAACTCCAGTGCTAACCCAATGGAGAGGCATAACCAGGAACTGAAGCATAAGTTACACCTTCATGTGGTGTTGGACCACATGCAGTGCGATGTGCATCTCACTGATGACCTATTCTGCTTGAGATGCCGCACTTATGCCGCCAGTTGCCCTAGTTAAGGGGTGTTCATTGCCACAACCTGGGAAATTAGGATGACCAAGAGAAGACCCTGAACCCAGTACACAGGAAGAGAGGTGGTAGGACCGAGAGGACCTATTAGAAATCGCACGAAGGAGCCAGGAGCAAAACCAGGCATGGATTACACCAACGACTTATCGACTCCCCAGTCGCCTGTAACCCGAGGAAATGGTAAACCTGCATAACCATGCCTACCCTGTCAGCAGGCACAAACAACTTCTGTGCAGGACTGACACCTTGTTGGTATGGTCCCTGCATAGCGAGGAGACAGCAGGGGCGAACCTCGCATGTGGTCAGAGATGAGAAAGGCCGACTAATCAGGTACACAGGGCCCACCAATGTAGGACTTATATTCAGCCATGTCAGGAAAAGTAAACACCCACTTGCCCGAACGACGAGGAGACGCCGAGCACCACGATGCCAGATGCTCAGGTGCAGGCGAAATATAATAGTATGGCAAGTCTAAACCATCGACTGACATATGTACTGCAGACCGAGCTGGAACGTGTCTGGGACTAGTTGTTACCCCTACAGTGGACAGAACATATAATCTACAGCAAAGGCCATTAGTGACATAACCCGAGGAGGAGACACCAACCCTGGCAGTATTGTGCCAAGGATGGGGATCGGAACTGTCATCATATGACACAATGTTTAGTGTATGTGTAGAGGGACTGTCAGAGGAACAGATGCCCCGGCGACCCTGCAGGATCTGCAGAGTGCCATGCAGGTATTCGCCTTCAATCACTTCAGGACAAGACACCCAGGACGAGCACCAGAAACAACACAACCAACACAGGGAGAACAGAGCCCAGCTACCCATAGCGGTCCCAGAATGTGCATCACATGCAACTACGCAGCGCTTGGACAGGGCTCTGCCGGTCAAGACACGAGCACTAGCGGATGGCGCACTGCCATCCGGCGACCTTTCAGTCACCCCGGAAGAAGCATCACCACCCATACCACTTTTAATCGACGGCTCGACCATATACCAGGGCAGTAACCTGGCCATAGCAGCCTCAGAATAAGCATAGGCACGAGTGTCGCCCTGGAACGAGAAGCAGCTGTGCTGCCACAGCGCGAAGGCCGAGCGGCCATAGGCGACAGCACGAGCAAGGAGGAGGGCTCGGTATGGCAGAGAGTATGGCCCTAGCATGCGCGAGACAGAACCACGGGGCGGGAGGAGGTCGGCAGGATAAAACAACTACAGCCACTCTGATCTACCCGTGCCTTGGAGAATATACCCCAGCAGGGAGAGGAGAACCATGCTACCAGCTGCTGTGCCACCCCAGTTGGCGCCGAACGAGCTGCTGCCTAGCCGAGTCATAAAGTGATATGCCCGATGAAGGAGGAGTGTACAGCATGCTGGACTTGACCCACAGCATGGTCTTCATGCAACAAAGGATACCGCAGGCGACTTGCAGAGAGCAGACCAGAATCCACGGTCAGGATTGTGCTTTCCAGAAAGGTGGGAGGGGGTTTGACATCGTACCCCGAGTCCAATCTCAATGCGGATGCACGAGCCGCAGCTAATATGGAACATGCTGCACAAGTGCAGGGTATGTGCAAAGGGAATGCACCAAGGGAACGAACCCTACTCGTTGACACACTGGGACTACTGAACTCAGGCGAGGTGGCTTCCACCCACGTGCCAATAAACACTGTAATTCACGACTAGCATATGTGCCAGGGCTGATGCCAAGTGACCGTTCACGAATGTGCAGTTAGTAGGAAACCCTGGATGTAGCTGTACGAATGTAACTAAGCGAAGGGTCAATTACAGATACTGTCGCAAGGGCAAAGGGGTGTTTGGTTATTACTAAAGGACAGGGACAAGGCAATGTCTCTCTAGACATGTTAATTCTGTGCAAATTTTCTACACAATTATTTTGAGCCAGTTCTGAATCTTGTAAATTAAATTGACACACATATAGCCGAGGAGGGAGTTTACGTGGGAAGTAGACTCAAGGGGAAGTGATGCCATGGCTGGTCGGCAAATATATATTGCTTTTTTTTTAATTAAACAGTTATAAAACAGTATTTTGTATGTGCTAAATATCTTAAAATCAATAATAATAAAAATTATGAATGACAGATTAGACAGCTCCACCTAGTTGTAAGTTTGTCAAAGCTCATGTAAATTTTGAGATTTGTATGAACCAAATTTTAAGTAATTGATATTAAGCCTGTGTTTGCATAAGTAATTTTGGTATTGAGTGTTTGTGTTGCGTTGTTCAGTATGATCTGAGTTTGTAGAAAAGTTGTCACTCACATAATTGTATAAGCAGGAGTGTCTCGACAGCTGTCATGCTGGCTAAGCAGTATTTGTCGAGACGAGGCAGGGGATGGGCGTGCTGAGTCCCATATGCGGCCTCCAATTTTCGTGTTACCTGATCTTTGGTAATTCTGTTTTTCTGTGTTCTTTTCTGGAATCTTTAATGTATTCAACATCGCACCGCTCGCTAGTGCCCCTGCTGAACCCGTGTTGCTGTTGGCCATGGGAAAACTTCCACTTCACATTTATGGACGGCCGACTCCTGTAACATGTTATAGATCAGCAGTTTGCCATCAACTTTGTTTTGTGGGTCATGCTACTACAGTGTGAATCATTTGCATTGTAATTGTGTAGGTAAATTATGACACGTTTCTGGGTGGTCACAGGGTCTCGGTGATGAAATTAATGTCCGGAAGATGCCAGCTAACCAGTTAAGGGAAACCGCTTGGGTCAGCACGAGACCCTTCAGGTGGGTCATGTTCGAAAAATCAGAGCTAATGAACATTGCGCCCTGTGTCTTAACAAGGTCACGTGTAATATGATTAACATTGGCGACTGAATATACGATATAATGTACATACTCCCGAACTGGGGTATTATGGCTCCCCATCACGCCGTTCCAGAGCACGGACATAAATACTTGAAATATTACACATACTACACTTGGACTTACTTGATGCAGAATACATGGCAGGTAGTTGACGTTTTCAAAAGCCATCGCCCTTATGATCCCATGAGGCGGAATAATTGTACACAACATCGGTTCAGTGAAATACTAGTTGCATTTTAGCAAATTCCAAGTGATATGGTACAACATGTAAGCGGCCGTGGTCTATTGCAGCTATGTGGTTGGAGATCGAAAGTTGCTTCACCACCGAGTTGCGTGATGCGACCTGCCCTCGTTCCCACTGCTCTCAGACTAACAAGGAGTTGGCTTGTTGGAGGTAATGGGAGTTGACCACCGCCCGCCAAAACATAATATCCCTTGAAAAAAATGAGTAGGATGAAATTGAACATATATCCTTGAAAAATACATTGCATATTATGAAACTTACACAAATCTGATAAAAATTACATGGCAATTAATTCTATAGCATTTTAAATATTTTTGAAAAGTCTCTTTGCTGTTGCCTGAAAAGAAAATACATTCACAGAACACTTTATAGCACATAGAGAATGGCTTTGCATTATTTAAAAAGTATTTGAATGAATAATTAAATATACGTTAATTTTCAAAAGGAATTTCGGCGTGGTGCATTTACAGTTCATGTATTCCACTGCTGGAGTCAAGATACGTGTATCTAATTTATTATACATGGCACTTTAAAAAGTATGCTTAATTACTTCTGTGTTCTTGGATAATGCAATGTTCGATGCACTAATTCGTTTTCCAAAAAGTTATGGGATTTCTTAGTTCACGGTGACCAAGTGGTCGGTATTTTGCTCCCCTGGTATTTTGTTACTTATGCAGGGATTTTGCTACATTCATTTCCTGGCTGATCATTAACTATGGTAGTAATAATGAAGGAATGTTTATATCAATTTATGTGCTTTGCACAAAGTTACACCTTGTGCATGTAAAGTTGTTGCACTGACTCAGGGAGTACAAAGTTGGTTCGTGGCCTTCGGTTCCCACCTGCTTCACTAGGTGTTGTGTGCGGGTTGGCAAGGGCTTTGGGAAAGCCATAGTCAGCATCAAGCGCCCCCTTCCCCCGTGGGAGCCCTTTCGACCCCTCGCTCGGCAGGTGTCTACGGCATCTGGCAGCAAGGCGGCACACATTGGGAGCGTGGCCACAGCTGGCAGCAGTGTTGGTCGTCGTCGCGGCATCTCGGCGGCTCGCTGGTGCGGTGTGGCCGCACTGCTCTCGCAGCAATGGTAGTGCTATGATAGGTACCAGCAGCACTGTGGTCGACGAAGAAGGACGACCGAGGCATCGCTGTTGTAGTCATCGCTGTCCCATGGTGTTCCTTCGGCTGTTGGTAAACTGAGCTAGCCACTCTTCTCCCCGCCCCTTGACACTGGTCCCATACTGGGCATGGGGATGCCGGATGTCGGTGCTGATGGGGGGTGGCGTGGGGTGGCTACAGTGCGGGCGGCTGGCAGTGAGGGTGTCGCGCCGACTGGTGTGTCTCCCCAGACCTCCTTGATGACACCGCTTCCCTATTGGGCATTGTGATGCTGGTCAAGAATGCAGTCATGAGGGGGTTGGGCGACGTCTGCTGAAGTGTCGACTGAAATTCCATGCTGACTGGTGGCATATTTGCCGCACACAAATTTCCCCAGTTGGCTTCAATCGCGGCCACCGAACCCTGGCTGGGTGGCAGGGCTCCGGCGTCAGTGTGGTTGAAGACTGTAGTGTGGAATCTGCTGTCGGTGCTCGTGGCACGCCGGTGCTCGTGGCATGCCGGTGCTGACGAACTGTACCATGCTGGCAGGTGGTAGTGGAGTCGCAGGCACGCAACCCTATACTTCCTCTATTTCTTCTGCTGCTTCCCTATCGGACGTCATGACACTGGGCGTCGACATTTGAAGAGGCAGAGTTGGTACTAGTGCTGCTGGCTGTAGATTTTTTCCAGGATGATTAGGGCGTCGTCTTCCCCATCTCGATCCCTATTGGGCGTCTGGACGCTGCACGTCGGGTGCATGGCTGATTTGTCCTGAATTACCTCTGGATGTTGGTCCTGCCTGTGCAGGCTTGTGCTTGAGATGGCCACTTCTGCTGAGCCTGCTCGATCCCTGTCAGGTGACTGTACGCTGGGTGTCTAGGCAGTGTCCACCACTTTCGGAGCGGCAAGGTTAATTTGTTGAGTAGGATAAGGGGGAGGTGGCTCATCGTCCACTCCGTCGCCTTTCGCCCTGATGTCATCACGATGAAGATTGTTTGTTCGCCGGGCGCTGAGCTTGACAGTGTAGGTGTTCTCCCCCAGTTTGGCAGTGATGGGGTAAGGTCCGCTCCACTTCGCAGCTAGGCCCGCTCAAAATTTTTAATTGTCTGCTGATTGTGGGTGCTTCCGAACTTAAACAAGTTAGGCCACATGTAACTCTCTTGGTGGTCGTCGTTGGATGGTGGGTAGCCAGGTGTGAACTTACAATTGTTTTTGTTCACGGACAAACAGAGAACTTTCCTTAAAAAATAAAATATTCATCACACACATTCCTACCACCTTTATTTCTTATAGAATGTGATGTCTTTAAAACAAAATTAAAGTCAGCACACAGGGAAAATATGATGTATAGAAGTTTCTGCATCTTAGATTCATAATCTGTTACATTCTAATACAATCCATATAAAAATATAACCATACATGGAAAACTTGTAAAAGTATGTTTGGTAAATTAGAAAAATGTAGATTTTTAGGTTTTTTCTCTCTCAAAATGTATAATTACAACATTATAAAACATGGGGGAAAAAATTATATTTCCTAGATAATTTTATTTGGTGTTCGTTGTGATGGAAAAGCATATTAGAAACTTACAGCCCTGGACAAGGTATCGTTTCCTCATCATAATTCCAATGCATGAATTGTTCACTAAAATCTGAAGGAAAAAAATTAAGAGGTTCATTACTTTAATGAAAAAATTATAATTTTTTGTCTCGTCTGTGGCTTAGATAACGAACATATATAGCAAAATATGTTAACAGCGATTTAAAAAATATTTCTAGTAAAATTTGCGTTTAACACCTGAGAAAGAAAAAGTCTCAACTTTCGATGGACGCTACACAGATCAAGCCCATTAACGCGAGTTTTAAATCTAGTGGAATTGTGGCTGGTAGTAATTAATTTTTGCAAAATACATGTACATGCTAAGGTGTGGAAAATATATCAGTTTCACATAATTTTCTTCTCTTTTATTGTAACTTTTTATTGAAAATCATATTTTTACTGATTAATATTGAATATTCCATTCATATTTGTCCTACACTGTTAAGGTAGTCTGTACCGTGTCAAAAATTCTAGCAGGGTTTGTCTTTGGGCTTTGTCCCGGCAGTCAGAAAATATAATGTTCTGTCTGCAGTATTTTGAGGGGAAATCGGCCTATTTCAAGACACGTCTACCTGACCTCACCAAATCCCATTCTCATTGGCTGCAACCAAAATCTAATTCCCATTGGCTGCGAGGGAGACGGAACCTTGTACCATGAACAAATCCCATTCCCTTTAGCCGCAAGGGGATTTTTCCCCTCAATGTTTTCAAGAGTGCGTCTCGTTTATTTTATTTAATCTGGCTGTTAAAAGAAATACTTTCATTCAAGTATTATAAGTAAAGTTCTTGACCAAAAAACTTTTGTGTTGCAGATGATGAATTGGTAATCCAGTTTCTCTCTCTCTCTCTCTCTGTCTCTCTCTCTCTCTCTCTCTCTCTCTCTCTCTATATATATATATATATATATATATATATATATATATATATAAATAACTGCATTTTTTACCTTCCGCATTCGTTCGAGTGAATGCATGTGTAGCTCTGGTGTACATGCTTATCGTAAAGTAGGACAGGAGAATAGACAGTGCTGACTAGGCACACCCAGCCAGGCGAGCGTTCGCACAAGACTGTCAACCTCAGCTCACAAGCATCGTGGTTCCTGTTCAGTAATAATTTATGAATTTATATTTAATAATGGAGCTAAGAAATGAGTATTGATTTATAAAATTATTCGTTAACGGAGAAATGCTCGCCTCATCTCAGCTTAGTAGTCAATATACGTGATTAATGCAAAAAAAATTACTTCCCATCAAGTCAGGCGAATTGTTTTAATGAGCATAAAAAACTTCTTCATTTCCCAAAGTATTAGGAAAATATGTTTCTTGTATAAGCAGTCACACTTTTTTACATTGCTGAAAACATTACGTTTGAGATAATTAAAAATAGTATTTTTCATATTAAATGTAAAGACAGTCTTAAATATAGTGCTCATGTTAAATAAATACAGACATTCTAAACTTGCAGCTTTCTTTACAAAGAAATGTTACTTTTAGCTGTTTGATTTTTATCGCATCCCACATAAACACGACGTATTTCAAAATATACTTGGTGAATATTTGTCATGCATTTGTCACCGAACATGAAGTATAAAAGTTTCAGCCGGCATGGATAGAGTTCACCAACCTGCTTTAAGGTGTCTGAAATAATATTAGGTAGGAGAGATCCTTAAAATTCTTACAGAAATATCGGTCGCCAACCAATCTTTTGCTTTGCTAGAATTATTCGTGCGGTATGATACTGGAGGTCCGGGAACATCTGCCGTCCGATATTACAATGACAGAATCCCATACGCACGGCCAGCTTGTTCGTCCTTGGGAGCACGAGCACTATCATCACGTTTGCATCGGCTGAAAAACATGTATCGTTTCCCCTTCAAAATATTTGCAGATTTTATGTTCGTACATGCTTTACCGTAAGACAGTAGTCTGATCATTCGCCTCCCACTTACCTGTACCAAGTTCGATTCGTGGTTGGGTGTATGTCAAAATGCTTAATTACACAGGATACCCTGTAATGTGTTACACTAGAGAGCCAAAAAAAAAAACTGGTATAGGAGAGCATATGCAAAAACAGAGGTATGGAACCAATCATAGTAACGTGATGCGGTCGGAAGCACCTATATAAGACACCATGCGTCTGGAAAAGTTGCTAGATCGGTTACTGCTGCTACAATGGCAATGAGTTTGAACGTGGAGTTATAGTCAGCGCACGAGAGATGGGACATAGCATCTCCGAGGTAGCAATAAACTTTGGATTTTCACGTACTACCATTTCACGAGTGTACTGTGAATATCGGGAATCCGGTAAAACATCAAATATTTGACATCGCTGCGGCCGGAACAAGATCGTGAACGAACGGGACAAACGACGACTGGCGAGAATCATTAAATGTGACAGACGTGCAACACCCTTCTCAAATTGGCGCAGATTTCAATGCTGGGGCATCAACAAGTGCCAGCATGCGAACTATTCAATGTACCTTCATTGATATGGCCTTTTGGAGCCGAAGGCCCACTCGTGTACCATTCTTGACTGCACGACACAAAGCTTTACGCCTTGTCTGGGCCCGCCAACACCGCCATTCGACTGTTGATGACTGGAAACACATTGCCTGGTCTGACGAGTCTCGTTTCCAATTGTATCGGGTGGATGTACGTGGACGGGTATGGAGACACCCTTATGAATCCATGGACCCTACATGTCAACAGAGGACTGTTCAAGCTGGTGGAGGCTCTGTCATGGCATGGGGCGTGTGCAGTTGGCATGAAATGGGACCCCTGATATTTCTAGATACGATTCTGACAGGTGACAGATATGTAAGCATCCTGTCCGATCACCTGCACCCATTCATGTCCATTGTGCATTACGATGGACGTGGACAATTCCAGCAGGACAGTGCGACACCCCACATGTCGAGAGTTACTACCGAGTGGCTCCAGGAACACTCTTCTGACTCTAGACACTTCCATTGGCCACCTAAACCACCAGACATGAACATTATTGAGTATATCTGGGATGCCTTGCAATGTGCTGTTCAGAAGAGGTGTGGATTGCCTCCTGCATACCTTCAGACATTAGTCGAGTCCATGCCACGTCGTATTACTGCACTTCTGCATGCTCGCGGGGGCCCTACACGATATGAGGCAGGTGTACCAGTTTTTGTGGCTCTTCAGTGTATATTCTGTTTACAGATATCGCCACCTGTTTTTTCGCCCAGTGTAGAGCAACCATTTTGGTGTGATCCCCTCGGCTTGAGAACCACGAGTGCCATCTTCACGACGAACTGTCTTCGTCGAGTTCCTGCTTCATACTGCATATTTGGCTTGAAAGTAATTTTAAAAAATGTACACGTGTCCTTACAGCGATGTTTGTCCCTTACCGTTCAGATTTTTTAATGCATATTGTTTCTTTTTTGTTCTAGTCGTCAAACCAGTGGGTTCGAATTGCTGTATAACTGCTGTAGTCTTCTTGATGTCGCAGCTAATTTCACCAGTTCAGTTGGTGAGTACAGATTTATTTATTTTCACTCAGCTGCGTTAATTTTCTATCATCATATTCCACAAATTTTATTACTTACACGAGATGCTCATAATTTTTTTGGAACTGAAATCTTACTCACATTGTACAGTCTTTCTTAAAAGATAAATATTATTGTACTTTAGACGTAAATGCATTAATCAGTAGCGCGATTTTTTTACAAGAGTGGGAGATCGTAACATATTAATACTCGGCCTGTGATTTCGAAATTTATTTTCACATTTTCTTAATGTGTTTGTACCTGGAGTATATAAAATACGATGGAAATTTGCGTACAGGAAAAAAAAACTCGCCCACCTGCTAGTAAGAATGATGTAGACATAAGTTTGTTTTAGTATGTACAGGATGAGTATAAAATAATACCCTAACTTTGAAGGTCTATAATATCAAAACCAAACAACCTACAACCTTGGTTGACCAATCAAATGAACCGTGGAACTGTGAAGTTTGTTTACCATATCTTAATAAATGTTCAATGTAACCACCACGAATGGCCCGAACGACATCTACGCGATAATCAAACTCGTTCCACACTCTTGTCAGCATGTCCGGTGTTACGGTTTGTATGGCGTTCATAACTCTCGGTTTGAAGTGGTGAGGGTGTAGCGAGCTCGCATTCGACACTTCAATGTGAAGGGGACGGTCTGATATTTCCTTTATGGTGCGCCACCCCATTGGCACCAAGCTGTTCGCGTATACCTGAACGAGATGTTGCCGCAATGCTGTATTGGTCGAGGAGCAGCTGGTGACCAGGCTCTTCATCACTGGCCGCCAAGAAGCCCGGATATTACCCCGTGCGATTTTTTTCTATGGGGGTACATAAAGGATCAAGTGTTTCGTCCACCATTGCTGGCTATCATTGCCTAACTCAAAACGAGAATTACGAACGCCATTCACACCGTAACACCGGACATGCTGACAAGAGTGTGGAACGAGTTTGATTATCGCGTAGATGTCGTTCGGGCCGCTCATGGTGGCAACATTGAACGTTTATGAGTTTATGGTAAACAAACTTCCTGGTTCCACGGTTCCTTTCGATTGGTCAATCAAGGTTATAGGTGGTTTGATTTTGATATTATATACCTTATAATTTGGGGTATTCTTTTATACTCCTCCTGTACATTATAAAATTAATAATTTACCTCATTATACATCAGTTATAATATTTATTTCCAAGAAAGCCATATTATTTCTTTGAAATCTCATTGATCGTACTGTTAAAAGAGTTTTGTTCATTTTCATGTCGCATAGTAAATCGTTTCAATTTGAGAGTAACACCAATTTTGATAGATTGTACTGTTGTTTTGTAAGCCGACTGTATATTTTTATTCATTTAAAAATTGAAACAAACATAGTTTCTGCTGAAACACTAGTTGCGGGGGTAGTTAATATGAGTTTTAAATATGTAAATGTCAACCACTTAATTTTCAAATAGTTAAGTGTTATAATGTTTAGCAAAATATGTTGCTGTTGTGGTTATCTATGATCTGGACCTAATCTCCAAACAGAAAAAAATTCTTTTTTCACTTAAAATAAACAAAGTCACTATTCAAATTATGTGCTTGGCTGGTGTCTGGTTGAATGTTTCAATCCATTCCGGGCATCATATGCTCTCGGACTTGCAGCTTACCGTGCAGAGAAGCGGTAATCATATAAAGGCCATTGCAGAAGAAATCACATAAGATTACACAAAAGAATAAGAGCAAAAGTACATAACTTGATATTACCAATATTCTGTAGGTTTACGCATTTAGCATCGCTTTGAATAATATAAACATTTGATTTATTGCACATAATTAGCCTCGTACATAAACAAAGTTCCTGCACGCGCGAATCTAGAGACAGCTGCTCTGCTGGCAGTGGACCTTGGCCGAATATTCCCAATCGACTCATGAGGCTGCAAGATTCCCTTCCAGCATTATGTTGCCATAGCAACCGAGACAGGAGGTGAAGAGATAATGTGAAACGAAAAGATGGACCCCCAGGAAGGGGTGGTTATGTGCCTGTCAAAAGTAGCATCAAGTAGAGTGAGATTCCATACATGCAGATAATAAAATGTGAAATGTTTGGCAATGAAAGAGTTCTCTAGCAATAGAGCTGTGTTAGCAGTTTTCACATAGCATCTGTTGAATACATGCCACCGACTGTCACAATAATGAAAATGTTCAACATAGTTCATATTACTCACCCATGCAGGCGGTAGATAAAACTCCTTCACAGCGAACAGGAAATTAGTTATAAGCACATGTTAGTCGGGGTGCCAGCGGCGAAACATGAACTCTACGAAGTACCCGATGAAGTGTGGTGTCCTCCTGCTGTACCGAGGAAGACTATGCAGCACATCCCGCCACACACACTCTTGGTTGTTCGCGCTTGTGTCGTGATCAACGAAACTTATACCATGTTTCACCCGATGTTCAAAGTCATTGTCTGAAAAGCAATTATAAGCACGTCAACAGTCGTTAAAATCTTCATTCCAGGCGCTATGAATTTCTTGATCACGCGCAGGAGAGTCCTGCTAGCACGATTCTTGACAGGAATGAAAAATATAAAATTAGTACCTCTCTCGACTCAGCCGAAAATCTACTGCCCCTGGATGATATGCCTATTATTAGGTTTTCTTTTCCCAAATGTTTTCTCAAATATTTCAACGATAGAGCAACCCCCTCCCCCCTCGGAAACCAATTTTACCCCATATCTCACACTTACACCGGTCAACCATCACCCTGTGACTAAAGGACGGCCAATCCACGATGGTAGATACACTAACATGACACATTCGACTTTTAAAAAACATGATGTGAGGATAAGGAATTATAAGAAAATTATACATCAATTTACAAATTACCATAATAGACAAATTTCTTATTCAAAACCACATACATTGCCGAAAAGATTTCTTAAAATTACAAATCAGCTTTTTATATTTCTTACCAGGACATGTCTTAACAGGCCTATGACAATGGAAAAATTCGTTGTCCTCGGCCAATTCAACTGCCGCACATGAGTTGTAACTTACCTCACACGACATTATACCACGATATACTAAATAATCACACAATAATGCCCAAGACAACTTTAATTCAGCAAATTCGTATTCGTCCAGATAACACCTGCCGCATAGCCGACTCTCAGCCAGAGAAGCACTCGTACTAGCACCCTCCATTCGTAAACTCAAAGCCTTCATATGGTGAAATAAAGATGGAACACCAGATGCGTGCAGCAATACTCCACTCGCCGTCAACCACACACACCAGCATATGACCATCAACTAAGGAGCAGTATTAGTAGAAAATATATAGGTTTGGAACAACGGGATCTGGGATCGGAGCACGGAGCTGTTCATGCTCTTTCATTCCAGTGTCCCTGCGGCCATCTTGTCCAGCATGTTGTATGTCGGTGAACTTGACCTTTGACCTTAACCCTGGCGACCTTAATTTTTAAACCCAAAAAACCCCAAAAATTCATTAAATTAAAAAAAAAAAATAACAATTGTAAAAAATATTTAAAAATGTATTATAAAATTATTTAAAAATGTTTTTAAAAAAACTTACATTTACAGATGTCCCCAACACCATGTTCAGCAGACGACTGACCCCCACCAACAATTACTCATCTACATTCGATCCTTTCCAATATATTTAATTGCCCAATTGCCCCACCTCCACCACCTTCGCTAGACCAATTAGTCGGCAGGCCTCCGCCCCCATAAATGATTCTCATCGGCTAATTACTCACCTTCGTTCGAACCCCTCCCTTCTCCCTTAACCACACTCCCCTCGCCTTTGCTCATTCCGTCGTATGTAGCCATCTTGGGGATTTTTCGTTTCTCATTTGTTTACATTTTCTACACCTATATGGCGCCATTTTCCTGATTACATCACCAGGTGAGCTGCCTATTTAGCCACCAGGTGGCAGCCATATTTGTTTATGTTTTTTAAGTTTATGTGATGCTGATGGCACCCTCCATATTGGATTCTATTTTCAGCACATAGGTGGCATCAATTTCCAGATTTCATCACCAGGTGAGCTGGCAGCTCTCATATTTATAGACAAGGAAAATCTGCAATTTTTCATCCTATTGAAAAAAAATATTTTTCCAATCAGCAGTATACCTACATGCATAATTCATGAAATGGTTAATTTTTGGTATTAAAAACTTTAAGACCGAGTGTAGAAAAAACAATTTTTAATTTAGTGCTATTTAAAGCACCATTGTACTTTATACAATTATTTGATTTTTTAAATGCATTTTTATTAAAAATTCCGAACTCTTTTTTGACAAGCAAGGAATAAATTAAACTCACAATTATTTCCAAAACATATTTTACAGCAGAAGTGACACTGTTAGGCTGGTAGTACAGTGCTGGCCCCAGAAGGTGGTGCGTATGTAGATGATGTAGGCGGGGAAGGAATAGAGAAACGATGGTTATTGTTTGCAAGATTTATTTTTTACAGAAATAACACTGAAGAATCGATGAACCCCGTAGTCTAACTTTACACGGCCTTATATGTTTGCAGAAAAGGTCATTATGGTAAAACATCAACCCACAGTTGAAGCAAAGATACCGTATCTGATTTGGATTCTTCCTACATCCATGAATTTCATGACGACGTGCAATGTGTTGGTGCGAAAATACCTTGTCACAGTAGCTGCAATGATAATTTTTCTCTGGTGAGGATGGTTCAGCCGATGGGGTAGCTCTTTTGAAGAAGGTGCAGCCAAAGAACCAGATGGCGGCCAGATGTTTGGGTGCTCCAGTCACAGGTAAAGGAGCTATTGGAACAGCCGAAGACATTGCTGAAGTCGATGGCACTGCTGGAAGGCTGTACANGAAGACATTGCTGAAGTCGATGGCACTGCTGGAAGGCTGTACATGGCGTATTCGAACTAGAGTAACTTATAGAGACGATCTGAACTCCACGACGTCTGCCAACAAACTGAGCTCTCCGTCATGAATATAGCTGCTTATATAGCATTACACATGCCACATAAAACCATTCAGTTATACCTCCATGCACCCTTTTCACCAGTAAACAACTTCAGCCAGGTGTAAGACCCACTACTCATCCTCCAGGTGTATGTTTTCATCCTTTCCTTAGGCAACCACCTTTCCGTCTATATATCTCGTGGACGTGCGTCGACTCCTTCCCTCTTACCGATAATATGGCTGTGATCAGTCCATGTGAGCAGTTCCTCGAACGTTGAGACCGAGGACTAAATATTACAGATATTTAAAAAAATGTTTGAAGAGTTTTTTTTGTCATTATGATTATCTCCATAAGATGTAGGAGGGTTCCGACGACGCACGTCCCAACACGATGATTTTTATACACGCAACATTTGTAAGCGACAGCTGTTTAAGAGGATGGTAAATTTACAATGTTGAAAACCCTAGTGTACCAAAACGAGCCAAAGACGTATAACATTGACTCAAACAGATAAGCTACTGCGAAAATTTCTTCACACCACGAATAAAAAGTAGGTAGAATGCCCAATGTTGAACCAATGAAAAAAAAATAATTTCAGATGCTTTAAATGACGAAATAACTGACACAGCCATTTAACGTTGAAAAGCCTTGTCAAATCTCAATTTAAAGCAGAATTATAATTCCACCTATGAAAAAAAATATTGACCGAAGTAGCAGAAGTTAACAGCCCACCAACGAAAAATACATAACAATTTCAGGACCAACGATGAAAAATATTAATAAGTACAGAAAAATTCACTGAAAAATATTGAAATATACGTCCCAAAAACGAAAAATACAAACCAAATGCAGAACCAACAAGAAGAATATTAATAAATTCAGAAAAAAATGGCTACCCATGTACAGAAGTATACACCCCACAAACGAAAAATACTTTAAAATCGTACAACCAACAACAAAAAATTGTAGAACCAATGACGAAAAATATTAATAAGAGCAGAAAATTCCGCAGAAATATTCAGAAGTATACACACCATTAACAGAAAATACAAACAAAATTTCAGGACCAATGCTGAACAATTGTAGAACCAACGATGAATAATATTAACAAATACAGAAAAATTCGCAGAAAGATGCAGAAGTAAACATCCCTCAAACGAAAAATTCAAACAAAAGGACAAGACCAATGCGGAAAAATATTAATAAATACAAAAAAAATGCCTGCACATACACATAACTATACAGGCGCCACCGAGGAAATATAAGTAAACACATTAATAAAGAATCATACAGACATTAGCAGCGAAAAACAACCTCCCTCCTCCCCCTAGAAAATTACAGACAGACGGTTCGAAGAACCGTCGAGAAAAAATTACCCAAGTACTGTTACCTGGAAACGAATAAGTAGAAAAATATGCCGTAAAGATATAAAATCGCAGAAAAACCAGCCACGAGGGTAAAGTTGATACTAATACGACTGCTGCAAAAGCAAAAAAAAAAAAAAAAGATTTTTAAATAAAGTGTAACATCAAGAGATTTTTTACAGGTACGATATAGCTACCATTTTGCCTCTCGCAATTCCGTCGGGGATAAGCATTGGAACCATCAGGAATTGATTTTAAAACCTAGTCGGTGGTCCAACATTGATGCAGAACCCATGTGAATGCGTGATTGTGAATATGAAATTGCGGAAGCAAAATGGCAAGCGCATCTCATTGTAGTGCATCGCATCATCCGTTTATGATGACCGTATTTATTTTGTTGGTGGATAAGTGGGAGTGAAATCGCTTCAGATTTGACACCCCCGAGGTTAGGAACTGCCCTTGCATCCCGGCCTTATTCACCCTCTCACGGGAATCAACACACATTTTATTGCATGTTGACCTCTTTCCAACTACGTCATCGATTCGTGTTGGCTGATCGATCAACAGCTACATAAAGAGTAAAGCAAACNACGGGGTCGTGCATCGATTTCCTTTTCCTGTAACTGCCGCTTATCATCTGACCACGTCAGAGCCAATTTATTTATGCATTAAAAAAATAATTCTTGTTTGTGTTATCGTATACTGTGTACATTTATTCTCATTGTACGACGCTTCTCCAAAACATAGAATAAATCATCAAATGTGATTTTATTTTCCACTACGCATATCTGGACTCCTTTTGATCTTTTTGTAGTNATTAAACTCACAATTATTTCCAAAACATATTTTACAGCAGAAGTGACACTGTTAGGCTGGTAGTACAGTGCTGGCCCAGAACACTCATCTTTGAATTTGCACTGATCGCAGCCCGCTCCTTTAGTTTTGAACTTGCCGCCACTCCAGTGTGTTTCGAATCTCGGTACCTCTGCCCCTGCTTCCTATCTACCACCTCCTTGGTTACCCCTCCCTCTATGCATGCGCGATATCTAGCCTTCTCCTCCTTTCGTTAGTGTTAATTTTTGTGTAGGCCTTCGGGCACTCTCTGTTCGTTTGGGCACCGACTCGTCAGCACTTCTCCAGCCATGATATGGTTACATGATTTACCGGTGTGAACGGACGTGCTGCTTTACCATGCAGGTGAATTGAATTTTTGGGAGGGTTTGTTAAAAGTTTTAATGATATTGTATTAAGGGCTAGCTAACTTCACCGGTATTTTTCTTACAATTTGTATTCGAGATTAATTGTTGGCTTCTCTTTTTAAATTGTGTTTCGGATAACTTTACGCAGTGCAGTGACGGTGTTGTTAAAGTTTTGGTATTATTTTGTTGAAGGTTTTTGATGATTTGCCTTTGGTAAGCCCATGCTGGTGACGTGTTGTTATGTAATTCGGAAGTCAAATGAGCCGCACTGTTTCCGCTAGGTCGCTTCTAGTTGAAGTGTATTGTACACTCACCTGCAGGTTTTAATTGAGTCTTACGCACTGCGATATTGTGGTTCTCTTTATTACGCCTTGTTATTCTAGTCATAACAATTTTTTATGTATTTTTTAGTATGTTGGCTTAGAAAGGGGTTTTAGCCTTGGCTCCTTAAGTGCGCCTCCACTGTGTATTTTGAGTCAACATTTTACATGTCTTTATTTTAATTTTCCGTGCTGACGTCTTAGTTCGGCTCAATTATGAGTGCACGTCGTCTATGCGGCTGTCTGTTGTGAAGCAGTTTTATTATTACATGTGTTAATTACTTTCATGTCAGGCACACTTATTTTGGTGACTTTTTGTAATTATAGTTTGTATGCTGAGGTTTTAGAGACCTGTTTATTGAACTGTACAGTGCTTTCATGTAATTATTGTTTTTTATTGCCACATATTGTAAAACCATATATGCTGAATTTTGGTAAT
Source organism: Clitarchus hookeri (assembly GCA_002778355.1). NCBI lineage: Eukaryota > Metazoa > Arthropoda > Insecta > Phasmatodea > Phasmatidae > Clitarchus > Clitarchus hookeri. Next base: position 1,603,665 of record NQII01000005.1, on the reverse strand, counting down.
ACTTTATATGTTCCTGCAATTTATACGAGTTTTATTCTCAAAATAAACGTATATTGTAATAAACTTGTGTACCCGGCACAAGTTTAATTTGTTAAATTCTGCCACTTTTTCACATATTTGTATTGTTTTAAGTTTCATGCACGATGGCCGAGGATGTCGGTTGGTTGTGTGTACTTCGGAAGGAAGAACTCGTAAATTTCCTGACGGTTTTGGATGTGTCCTTTTTACCGGAAGCGATGGTGGTGGATTTGCGACGATAAGCGGTCTCTTTCTGGCGAGGCCGCAGCCACAAGTCGAGTCACGTCGTGGAGGAGGCGAGCTCGGTGAGTGGCAGCTCCTTTTCGAATAAGTTGTTATTCCTGTGTGAAGAAATTCCCATGTATGGTAATGACCAGTGCTCGATGACGGCTCCTCCAACTGTACTGCTGGTGGTAGGAAGTGGTGGCAATGACTTGGAGGCTGTGATGACAGCAGGAAGACATTTGAGTGAAAACTATGAAAATTCTTCCAATTCAGAGCGAGGGCTGCCATCCACGACTTCGGCATTCCCGATAAATCGAGGACGTATGCCGCTCTGAGCCAATCGTACTCAGCCCTTCCGATGGGCATGCAGAGCTTTGGTAGGGCGGTCGGGTAACTGAAAATCCACTAGTGCCATGGAAAATAAGTGGGAGCATGGGCTGATCAGGTTGGCTCCACCAGAGGTTCTCTCTGGTGTACCGATGACTAGAGGTTGGACTCGTGCTGGCAGTGGTTAACTCTGTATGGTGGAGGAGGTTTGGAGAGATTTTCCCTCTTAAAGAAGGACCGGGTGGTGAGTGGCAACCCGCTCCGGTTGTGTCCTGGAGAGACGCTAGGGGCCCAAGTAGTACCCCGGCCAGACCACACGCTTGGTATCTGAGTACGAAGGTCTCAGAAATTGTTGGAAGGGTGCTTTTGGCCGTACTTGTGTATCAAGTCGGAGCTTTGGATTTGGTTTCCTCAGGTGCATGGCTGGGACACCTGCGATGAAAGGGCGTGATACTTCTTCCCTGCCGAGTGGGCGCCCGAAGCGCGGGATGGCTCATGGCTAAGAGCGCTGCGTTAAAATATAAAAATATGGTGGCGGAGAGGCTACTGTATTTGCATCACTTCAGTCCATCCAAGATATCCCGATATTGTCCCGAGTTGAGCCTCGGACCGTGTTGTTCTTTATTGCGGTTGAAAATATTATTGATCTTGGTTTGTGCGATGACAAGACCCTACTGCGTGCATTGTCAATCAAATGCGAGGTCTATGCCTTACAGCTGATTATTGAGGAGATTAATTTTTCTGATGGTTCATTTCGCAACTTTCATCAAAAGGTTCTTGCTCATGCCTTGTTGGCACATATCAAGCGCATGTGCACAAGTGATTCTGTTCACACTTTTCAGCGGCTGGGTGAGCCGTTTATAGAGTTTGTTGAGTATGTAGTCCCCCAACAACAGACTTTGTGTTTAGAATTACCATACGAGGAAATATTTAATATAGTGATTGCAAATTTAGCCCCCTGTATACGTACATTGTGCGCTTATTGCCGGTCCCGCGAACTATTTCAGAGCTCTGAGCACTTACGGTAGAAATAGAAGAGCAGCTTGCCCCCGCAACAGAATATTGATCAGCTGTTCCTTCACCAATGCAATCATCCCCTTCACAGGCACGTGTCGGTGATGTTACCATGGTACCCGATAGAGTGGAAAATCGCCATAGCGGAAATTGTGCTATGCGGGGACACAGTGTTTTAGCCTGTAGTAAAGATGCCACAAAAGTAAAATATTATATGCATTTGAAGAAAGCTAGGCTGGGCTTCTGAATTCTAAAAAGGAAATGGGTCCAGGTGCAGGAGTGAAGAGAAATAGAAAAATACATAAAAGGAAAGAATGGTTTTATAGTTAAAAGTTTACAAGAAAAGTACAGGAAAGTACATACAAACAGATAAAATAGTTCCCAATATTATCTAAGGTCTTCCTCACATCCTTTGCCAACGATTGGAAAGGCATTGAAGACTATCAGCTACATGTGACTAATGTCTCAACCCAACATTGAACAGGTTGATATGGCGAAGCTTTATCGCTAAAGTCGCTAAAATTAAGGGGGCCCGCTCCCCTAACAGAAATATACCTCATGGCTTTCTGCGGGTCTATATGCTTAGGACAAGGCCTCTGCACTTACCTGGGAATTGTTATGAGCTTGGTGAAATTAATGAACATGGTATTATGATTTTATGGGTGATATTATGATAATGTGATGCTTGGCCATCGGGAGTCCCCTCCCTTCCCTCCGAGCACCTGCAGCACCCATCATAATGCTGTTGCCGCGAAGTGGGAAGGAGGATGTAGCCACTGGACTCTCCACCCAACCCCCCCGACGCCATTTCTGGCGTCATGAGCAGCCAGGCTTTTGGTTTCCAGTCTGGAGAATGCAGGCTTCGCATACCCGCTCCGTAGCCGCGCCCCGCTGCAGTTTTCCCCCTCCTGTAGAGAGCCTGGGACGGTATTACGCCTCAGGCCCCCAGGGAAGGGGAGACGGGGTGGGGATGGGGCAGTCGGACTTACTGTTTGTGACCCATGCCAGCGGTCCTTTAAGTAGGCTTGCGGAAATTAAATCTCGCGCCAGAGACCTATAGCTGCAGCTGAAGTTCGGTAACATGCGAGATGCTACTAGCTATCATTTCCCCGGGCCTCCCTAGGATGTGGATGGATATCTGGTGTTGTGGAATGTAATCTCTAAATTGTATGAACCAGTTGGGAAATGTTAAGATAGGTCGGCGTTCAGCATTCTCTTGGCACTACAAGGCAGACACAGAGCCAGCAGAGACTCGGCCGGGATATGTCCTGCAATATGTACATGAGAACGCTGTGTGCGTATCCATTCTAGCAACCATTCACACATAAAAATTTTTTTTTCCATTCATGCATCTATTTACACATATACATATACACATTAAATAATATATAATTACTGTAAGACTTGTTTATATATAATGTCGAATAAATATAATATACAAAATATAGTTGAATATAATAAAATCTAAATAATGACATAGTAAACCGAGATAAATTTATTAATAATCAATAAATATCATCCTTACTGCCGAAAGTGGCACTGTCCCAAATATTTACACATACTAATCTAGAATATATACAAATCAAATCAAATCAATAGTTGGAGGGAGGATGAGAGCGTTCGGCTGTTTCGCCTCCACACCAGCCTTTGATCGTAATCCGCCAACTCACGAACCAGGGGTTTTTCTACTTTCGGGATAGTCTTGTATAGTTCTGTGGCCAGCTTGCGCATGTGGTGGTCCATGCTCTCCACTTTCAGCTTTTTGAGAAGTTGGTCAGGGTGTGTTCGTTATCATACAAAGGATTCTGTTCTGGAAGCGCTAAAGTTTCCGGAGGTGGCAGCGAGCTGCCGTCCCCCAGACTGATGAGGCGTAGGTGAGGATGGGGCGAATGAGGGATTGATGGATGATTACACCGTTTCGGGTGTGAAGTGGACTATGGTGATTGAGAAGTGGAAACACCTGCCTTAGCCGGGAATTGCTTTTGGCGAGCTGAGTATGAATGTGGTGCTTCCAGAGCAGTCTCCTGTCCATTATTACACCCAAGTACTTGACCTTGTTGCTGTACTTTATTTCCTGGCCACAGAACTGTAGTCTCGTGGGTGGGTTTTGTCGTCGGGTGCTGAACTCGATGGCTTCAGTCTTGGCTGCGTTCGCTTTGATTCTCCACTTTGCTATTCAGGGCTCAATGTCGTCCAGAGCAGCCTGCATGTGGCTAATGGCCCGGTCTCTGTTCATTGATCACGAAAAGACGATGGTGTCATCAGCATAACATCCGATGCAAGCCTCTTAAGCTCGTGGCATGTCATTTATATACAGATTAAACAGGACCGAACCTAGTATGCTGCCCTGGGGAACTCCTGCTTTCACCTGGCAGACCGTGGATATTTCGCCGTCGAGAATGACATGGAATGTGCGAGATGATAGATAGATAAGATAATATGAAGCGAATGAGGTAGGGAGGAAAGTTATACTCATGAAGCTTGAAAAACAGACCAGGATGATAGACCACATCGAAAGCGTTTTCTATGTCTAAAAGGGCGACGACAGTGCGATAGCGATATTCAATGGACTTCGTGGCTTCCAGAGTGAGCCGGGTGAGTTGGTGAACTATAGAGTTCCCACACTGGAACCCAAACTGTTCGTCACGAAGTATGTGGCGAGAATAAATGTGTGCTAGCACCCTTCCATTCACCACTCTCTCCAGAAGTTTGGAGAGAGTGGAGAGCAGACTAATGGGTCTATAGCTAAGTGAGGGTGATTTACCGGGTTTTAGGAAAGTCACCACCCTGGCCTGCTTCCATCGGTCGGGCAAATTATGATGTTGGAGTATGAGAGAGTAAAACTGGGCTAAAACACAAATTAATTCAAATTGAATGTGTTTTATGAGGATGTATTGAATTTGATCTTATCCTTTTGCGGTGCTGCAGCGAGTGGATTTCATGGCTGTCATCAGCTCGGTGGCGGTTATATCCGTGGTTTCCTCGGGGTTTTCCCCACTTAATACGTTTGCCAGGGTCTGCTCTAAGGTGGTCTCATTCTCTTCGTCCCAATCGCCCTCTAGGGCGGAAGGTTTCTTCAAGAGCCCCGGCTAGCACATTTTCCTTGTCAGCCGGCGTTTAGGCAATCCTCGTGGCATGCGTGAGTGGTGGAATTGTCGGTAAAGTTACCAGTCAGGCGTCGTGTAATTTCCCACAGAGAGATGTCCGCGATTTTGAGAGCAGCTACTGTGGTGTCCCGGAAATCGCTGACCAGCGCCCCCACTGTGTCCTGTGCTTGTTGGTACTGCTCTCTGTGGATCAGGTCACGTGTTCGTTGCCACAGCTTTTTGCATCTGATGTATGGTGGGAACTGTGCGTTTTTGTCCCATCTCTCGTGCGCCGACTATAACACCACATTCAAACTCACATAAATCTTGATAACCTGCCATTCTAGCAGCAGTAACCAATCTAGCAACTTTGGCAGACGCTTGTTGTCTTATATAGGCGCTGCCGACCGCCTCGTGTTACTCGGATTGGTTCCATACATTTGTTAATTGCATACGCACGCCTTTACCAGTTTTTTTGGCTCTCCAGTGTACCTGCAGTTTTCTAAATTTTAGTTTTAGTATCATTTTAGACTTGGAACAGTATGGATGTACACTAAAGAGCTAGTGATGTAATCTTCGATTATACAATGCTGCTTCGGAAGTAAAGTGTTATATTTACACAGTATAGGCAGGCACAAAGCAATCACATGCAGAATTAAAAGTTAAAGTATAAAATTTCAATTCAAACTTTCTCAATGACAGTTTATGGGAAGTTATGTTTTGAAGATGTTTTCTATAACTTATAGCACTGGTTCTCTGCTACTACAAGCACTACATACATTGCAATTAGCACCACCCACACCACAGTTACCACCACATTCACCACAGTTAGTACTTCATTCTCCACAGTTATCACCACATGTCCACATGCACACAATTAGTACAACATGCACCACAGTTATCACCGAATTTAGCTCAGTTATCACAGCATACACTACAATTAGGATCACATACACTGCAGTTAGAATTTAATGCACTTTAGTTATCAATGTACATACCACAGTTAGCACCATAATATAGAAGTGGTGTCATACATATTGTCATGCAAGATGTCTTCCCGTCCGCATCGCCAAGGAAGACGTCGAAACCTCACATGATGCACATATAGCATGTTGTTGCCCAATACTGTGATATGATTGATTTGCGGACCATCAGGCGCTGCTGAATTTGCTCTAGGAACCAATGGCCTTAGGTTCGAGAACGTGTTCCTGCACTCAAAATCCCTTTAGCAACCGAAATACCAGCATCTGGCATGTGTACTGCAGGCCATGGGTGGTGTTAATATTTTACTTGCAGCGATAATGTTGCTGTTGTGCCACCGGGCAAGGTGATGCCGAACTCTGTTAATCTTCTACGATGTTTCTTGTGAGAAGCAAATCTGCATACAAGAATAATTTAGCATGGGATGACATGCGAACATGGACTGTGTGTACCTGAGTCAATCTTATTCGCACTCCCAAAACAGTTGCTACATGATAATGTGAAATTACTTGTGTTGTTTTGCATGGACGATACAAGTTTGTGGCATGCATACGAACATGTCAATACAGACATGACATTAACAGAGATCAAGGATATGTGTTATTTGTGCTAGAATGAGGAGTACAGCATATTGGTGATCGATAAGGATTCGCCAGTACATAAGAGAAGTTGCAGGCATGGCTTTGATCAGTTTATAATAAGATACCGACCATGAGCCACAACACCATTTCCAAGTTCAGACATGATCTATGCTCCGAAGATGCTCACCTCGCCACACTTCACAAAGGCCTGTTGCTTCTTGGAAATAATATTGTAAGCATGAAAAATCAAGTGGGGGAAGATTTGGTGGCATATACCAGCATGTAGGGGACATGGAGACATGGATAACAAATATACCTGATCAAAGTGTCGAATGTTCAGAGACATGACGAATTGGAGTCCTTGGAGAATACAATGATATCCAAGCTAACAGCGAATATTTTCCACCTCGCCATGAAAACTAATGTAGCGAGACATAGTCAGAAGGTACTGGACGCATGCATCGATCAACTAGCGAGAATTGAAAATTCACTTTCTTCAACTCGAGAGTGAATATGGATATACCTTATATACCTGTGTGGTTGTGTATTTATTCCATTCTATGAATGATAGTGGACCTAAATGCACTGACGACTGAGTTGCAGCGAGCTATCGAAGCTGTTCGCGAGTAATATCTACTCGCGAAAAGTAACATAATAAAATTGCTCTCGAGAATCGAATGAAAGAGGCTTACAAGCCGATCACTAGGCCCCTAGATTAACTTTGTCAACAACAACAGGAGGATGCTTTGCCTTGGCCGGATATCAAACATGAAATCAAAGTGGAAGGGTCAACCCCGATACATAAATGGAAAAGAAGTCTGGAACTTCTTTAATCAGAAGGGGATATCACTAGCAACGAAGACGATGTGTCCCTGATCGATTTGCTGCAGGTGCGAGAATGCAAATGAACACGAGAGTGCAGACCCAAGGTGGGTACTATGGTTGGCCACTACATCCCTTTCGTACTCCGATGGGAACAGTGGCAAGACCTACGACTTGCGACACCAAGATGATAAAAGGTTTCTTGAAAACAAGGAAGTGTTGTTTTTGCCAGGAGGTGTGATGCAGATTGGCAAGAGCAAGGTGAAAATCATGCAAGGACTGTGCAAACTTTGGTTTCGTAGGCATCCCGAACACTACAGTGAATCGGATTTGCACAAGTACAACCATGTGCTACAGTCCAGTCATGCCTATTATGAAGTGATAACCCTACAATATAGTGATTTAAGGACATGATGAATTAAAAATTTGGCATTATCGTGAACTGTTCCCACGGTTGGCTGAAGCCATGGGATCAGGTGTGCTGCAAAATATATATGCCATACACAAGATAGACTACATGTTTTGTAACGATCTTAACGAACTCGTCGATAGACGAGTCGCTTCACAGTCTGTGGTCGCTTCGCTGTCTGTGGGCAACCTGTTGCACATCAACGAGATTATAACCATCATTGTAGAACTCGTCGAAGCTGGCTACATCGTGCGATCACGAAATGTGCTATTTCTGGGGAATTGCACAGTTCAGCCAGAAGGAATTATCCTTGGAGAAAGTACGCCATGAAATGGTTGGATGATACTTTCGAACCCGAGCTGATCAAAATGTAAGACTTTGCTAGTGCGAATAAAGGCCACCACTACATTTTGTCTATCATCTAAAAATTTTCCAATTATTTTTGGTCTAGGCTGCTCAAGTTGAAGAATGCATGTGATGTCACAAAGGCCATGGCAGACGTGTTGCGCGAAGGATATGTACCGAAAAATTTCCACACCAACGATGGTAAAGAATACTTTAATGCAACTTTTCATTCACTGAAGAAAAGGTACAGCATAAATCACTATTACACATACTATGGGCTCATGGCTAGCATTGTCGAGCATTTTCACCATACTCCAAAAACAAAAATTGGGAGATATTTCACAGCGAACGGAAACTACAATTGGCTGAGGCTATTGTCGAAACTTATCCACGAGTATAATTCTACGTTTCATTCTACCACTCGCATGAAGCCCGAAGATGTGAAGAACGATTCCCTGCTTCGGACTGTTTGTGCTATTCCGACGAGGAAGGACCCACACAAGTCTAAAGTCAAGATTGGTGACTTGGTGTTCATTTCCAAACAGCATGGCATATTCTACAAGGCCTGTCGCCACAATTCGTCAGCAGAATTGTACAAGGTGATTCGCATACGACATTGGTACTCGTGCACGTATTATCTCAAGGACCTATTTGGCGAAATCATTGTCGGAGGCAGAGGATATCAAGCCTACGAAGTTTTGAAATTTTTTTTTTGGTTGGAGATAGGGCTGAAACGATGAGGTGGCTTGGACATTCGAAGCGAGATGACTCTTTGATCTATGAGAGAGAAATGAAATAGTACTTATGGTACCAGTGTTTTAATAACATCATTTTTTTTTCTTTTGTATGCGTATTTTTTTTAAATAAAAGTTTATACTTTACTTTACTTTTATTTTATTCTTGTACTTTCCTGCACTTATACACTACTTTGTGTTGGAGATAGCTCTGAGCAGGTATGGATTTGTGAAAATGCTAACACTACTCTTCCCATGTGTGCTGACTTAGCCTATGTGGCACCATGCTGGTTGTGAAAATTGTATGAAAACACGTATGCGCACATGTGTGCTGACTCCAGTTACCTGACACAATGCAGGTGCAGACCTATGAAACTGTTAACACAGCTCTTCCCACACAAGCAGAGATTTTTTTAACTTTGACAATGTCAGATGCTCTGTCTTGCGAGCCTGTCGATGCATGTTCACAAACTCAACTTCAGTAACCTAAATGGTTTCTTATTGTATTCAGAAAGTATTTTTAACACTTTTTTTTCATAATTTAATTCCTCAATGTAATAGTCTATTTTCCTTGATTTTAAAAGCAAAATTATTGCTAAGTTTTTTTACCAATACACTTTATATTTCCTTTTTTTATCTGAATTGATAGGCAACATGGTAAATTAATAAAAAATATGTAAAAGTAGTTTAATATTATACACACATTTTATTCATCAAACTCTTTTACAATTATCTTATGTATTCACATAATTGTTATAGCAATATTATTATACATTGACAAGCAAAAAAAGTTTTTTAATGTTCTTATTTTTTGCATTTATGTTACGACATATATTTTGCATTATACACACATGAAAAAAAAAGTTAATTTTTAACACACAAAGGTTTTGTTATGAAAAAATCCCGGCTGTTTTTGTTTGTACACACTATGCTTCTAAAAATAGAATTGTCAACTATAAATTTATTTACATCATGTTCCCCCGTTGGAAACACTATTTCATTATTTTGTTTTTTATTATCCAAAGTCCTTCCCCATTCTCATCTGGCGAGCTTGTTTTTACCTCACATGGTTGGCTGCGACAAGTCGTCATAAACTTGCATGGAATCATGTCAGCTTCTTCGTCCGGTAGAAGTCTATTAGCATCACCATCGCATTCTTCACTGAAGTGAAACACTGTTTCCAGGCGCCCTCGTCGTATTTCATAGTTTCTATGCTAGATACCATCTTTAATGATAATATCTTCACCCTTGTTCAGCTATAACAATTCATAGGTGCTCCATGGTAGGGTTACGTCCGCACTGGATTATGTTCATAAAATAAACTTTTGATTTGCCTTCCGCATTCAGCTCGGGTTGATTCGCACCATCGCAGGCTTCTGTGTTTTTCACTGCATTTTCAAACTGTGGGTTGCCCAGCCAGTACTCCACTCGCCAGAAACCGGGGATGGTGTTGAGATAACACTTCACCATACCTGACTCGAAGGAGCTGGAGTACATCACCTCGTGCATCGAAAACTGAAGTGGCGGTGCGATGGGAGTACCTGTGGCGGGCGTCAAACCACTGCTGCATGTACCGATAGTGATCTGTGTGGAGCCCTCATATCCTGGAAACCAATCGTCACATGTGATCGAAGTGTGTGGGTGCCAGGTGGTGCTGGTGCTGGGTTGGATACGTGATGTGATCAGCTGGATGAGGTCGATGGTTGCCTGGTCTGCAGAGCTGTTTACGATTTTCACTGTGTGGACCCTTCCATTATGGCTGTGGTGGGGTCTGTAGTGGCTGCTACTGCTGTGAGATATCGCACCTTGCACCAGATGTGGGAATGATGAGCGTACAAACCAGAAGTGAGGCAGGCCTCGAAGAACTCCTTGCAGGACAGACAGTCGCGGATATCTTCGTCCTGCTGCTGGGAGTCCAGAAGTCTATTGTACTTGTATCAAAATTTGTGGTGTGTGTACATCAGCATAAACTAATTTGGCAGAAAGGTGAGTTCGTTTTCTGGATCTATGACTGCATTCCAGCATAGCATCCTGTACATGAGGATCGCAGAAATTATTTTCTACCCACTAAGACAGCATGCAAACATCTGCTGCTTGGTGATGAGAAAATACCAGACGAGAAATAAACGGTATACTTTAATGCGAGCGCCTCAAGCAGGAAATGACGACGACAGCAGCAGGCAGGATACTGTGTCCAAGACCATTTACACTGGAGAGCCAAAAAAAATTGGTATAGGTGTGCATATGCAAATAACAGATGTATGGAAACAATCCGAGTAATGCGATGTAGTCGGCAGCGCTTATATAAGACAACAAGCGTCTGGCAAAGTTGCTAGATCAGTTACTGCTGCTACAATGGCAGGTTATCAAGATTTAAGTTAGTTTGAACCTGGTGTTATAGTCGGCGCACGAGAGATGGGACATAGCATCTCCGAGGTAGCGACACATTTGGACTTTTTTTCTCTAACTACCCTAATAACTAAGTGTTAAGTGTTGTCCGGGGGTAGGTCTGGACTGTGTTGCGTCTCAGGGCTAGGCCCCATACGCCTACATGGGAGGCAATTTAGGAAAGGAGGCGTGCATCTTGGCAAAGAGGAATAAAGCAGTCATGGCCAGGTTTGTGGCATCCCTGAGTGTGGAATAGCTGAGCTATTTCTAAGAAAGGAGAGGGGAAAAACCTGCATAGACACAGTAAAAACCCTCTCGGCAGGAAATAAGTTCAAAACTTTATCATGCATTAAAAATGCTAAAAGGAGGCAGCAGGTATGGGTAACATGCTATTTAATGTGGGTTATGAAACTCTAGAAGATAAAGGCTCTGTGGGCGCAAGCGCCCTTGAGGGGAGACAACTGTCAATATTTCTACGCACGCGCACCTGCACAATAATATTGACAGTAGCTTGTTGAATGCAGGGCCCCCCTGCTTCTCGTTGTGGAAGTCGGCAGACTGGGCAGCTCAGTCATGGCACCTACTCCATCTTCACTCTTCCGCGCTGACACCAGGATCTCCACGCCGTGGGTGAAGGCGGGGAGCCAAAATGCAGGGGGCCACCCTCTCCATACATTTGGATTTTTGCGTACGACCATTTCACGAGTGTACAGTGAATATCGGGAATTCAGTAAAGCATCAAATCTTAGACATCGTTGCGGCCTGAAAAATAACGTGAACGAATGAGACAAACGACGACTGACGAGAATCATTAAACGTGACAGAAGTGCAACCCTTTCTCAAATTGGCGCAGATTTCAATGCTGGGGCATCAACAAGTGCCAGCGTGCCAACTATTCAACGGACCATAATCGATATGGACTTTCGGAGCCGAAGGCCCTCTCATGTAACGTTGTTGACTGCACGACACAAAGCTTTACGCCTCGCCTGGGCCCGCCAACACCGCCATTGGACTGTTGATGACTGGAAACACGTTGCCTGATCTGACGAGTCTCGTTTCCAATTGTATCGGGTTGATGGATGTGAACCGGTATGGAGACATCCTCATGAATCCATGGACCCTACATGTCAACAGGGGACTGTTTAAGCTGGTGGAGGCTCTGTCATAGTATGGGGCGTGTGCAGTTGGCATGAAATGGGACCCCTGATACGACTAGATACGACTCTGACAGGTGACAGATATGTAAGCATCCTGTCCGATCACCTGCACCCATTCATGTCCATTGTGCATTCCGACGGACGTGGACAATTCCAACATAACAATGCGACACCCCACATGTCGAGAGTTACTACCGAGTGGCTCCAGGAACACACTTCTGACTCTAGACACTTCCATTGGCCACCTTAATCGCCAGACATGAACATTATTGAGCATATCTGGGATGCCTTGCAACATGCTGTTCAGAAGAGATCTCCACCGCCTCGCACTCCTATGGATTTGTGGACTGACCTGCAGGATTCATGGTGTGAAATGCCTCCTGCATACCTTCAGACATTAGTCGAGTCCATGTCACCTCGTCTTGCGACAGTTCTGCGTGCTGGCAGGGGCCCTACGCGATATTAGGCAGGTGTACCAGTTTTTTTTGGTTCTCCGGTGTATGTGCTGGTAAATGCATGCAATAGAGGGAGCATGCGAAGGCGACTGATTGTAGGCGACAAACTCACCAATGGGAAAATAGGTAGATTTTGGGAATGGGCGTAAGGGAGAGGGATTTAGGGGATTGGGGAAATTTGTGTGTGGGATTGGATTGGATTGGAAAGTGTTTTTTAACACCCCCTGTTGTTATGTCTGAAGGCGTATCAGGGGACGGCTTATAAACTAACTTATTACCTAATTTAAACGAATACCCATGCCTTACAAGGGATTCGAATCCAAAACCTCCCGCACCCCAAACCGGCAGTGCACCAACCGACTGCACCAGAGTGGGTGGTGATGGAGGGTGGCTGGAGTGGGTGGAGAGACAGAGGTTTAGGAGGACTTTGAAGGGTGATGTGATGTCGGTGAAGAGGGAATCAATATATCATCTGATACCCTTGGGCATGGCAACACAACCTGCTTGCATTATTTTTAAACAACGTATTTAAATTTAAGGAGAAAGTATAAAATGGAATTACGATCTGATATAATACTCTAAGATAATTTTTCTATTGAAACCGATATAATTATTACCGATCAAAGGCAGCAGGTAGGTATTTCTAATAGTTTTTTTTTATTGCAGCACATTTTTCCTCCACTTAAAGAAATCGACTATATAAATGTAAATATAATATATTGCCTTTCAACTAGCCATATGTCCCTGCTTCTGGCCTATTGTACATTTGATTTCGCATAAATTGTAAAACATTAGAACTGGAAAAATTTAAAGTTTTTAAACTAAAATGATTGAGTGTTTTGATTTTATATGCACCTCATTTAAACCCTCCCAATGGCGGATGTCTCAGTAGGTCAGTAAGGTATGGTGTCCTCCATAATGCCTACTCAAGTTTTGGCAGTTCAATCCTACAATACTCCAGTTAATATTTTCAGTACTGCGAATATAAAAAATACCAGCACTCCTGGTGACCGACCGCAGAATCAAAGATGGGCGACACCAGCACCATTAGCAGGTGCCAGTTCAACGAACGTCGCAGGGACGACATCCAATATAGTGATTGACAGTGGACCATTCTAGCAGAAATAAAAAACATTGCTGGGACTAGTGGTACAATCTAGCAGACGAGATCCAAGATGGTGTGTGGAAATAAGATGGGGGCCAGAAACAACATGGCAACCAGAAACAAAATGACACATGGCATCAGAGATGGCAGATGGCCTCATGGTGCCACAGCTCCCCAGGTCTTGTCCTCGCCCATACAAAATCCATATACTGTTAATGGCAGATGTTGACATTGTTACGTGCATTTATGGAGGTTGCAAATTGTATAGTGATGGGTTAATGTGTCATTTGTAATCATGGAGAGTATGAAATTGTGCATGGTGTGGTAAGGGCCTCCTACTTGATGTTTAGTTCTGATGGAGTGATGTGGTTACATTACATCATGTTAGTCAGATACTGAGGCTGGCAACAAAACCTATACTCTGGAACCGTGTGTAAAAGTGGGAGATAAGTTGTCGATCTGCAAAACCATGCCAGGCAGTACCCTGGAGTGCGAAACAGGTGATCGGCTTTGGGCACATTCGATGGAGCCAGTAGCTGTGGGCGATGCAGGTGTTCTGAAACTATCATGCTGGGTTTGTGTTAGGATAACACAACAAATAAGGTACTGTTTTTGGTTTGGTTTGTGTTGCATGTCAGCAGTGGTGGCACAATGCCGTTCATTTTTAGAAGAAACCAGCTTGGGTGTAGCTTGCCCCTACTTACGTCGTTAATGCTAACGACGTAAGTAGGGGCAAGCTACACCCAAGCTGGTATCTTGTGAATGTAGGCGAATGCCTACTAGACCAGGTGGGCCACAGACTGTAGACACATGTACTGGGTACTGTAATAAAATTTTAATGAGTGCAGCGGTATGACATTTGTAGAGAGGCAGTAATTTTTTTAGGACCGCTTATAGGTTTACATGTATTAGTAAATATCATTATTATAACAGTGTATCTACAGTGCCGGTGGCAGGAAATATTGTGTTATGGTGTAGTATCTTTAATGTTATATACAAATGTAAAGAATAGTAAATAAAAAGTTGCTTCAAATCCCACCGGTTTTAGTTATGGGATTAATGGTAAACATGCTGATCAATTCGCAACTAAAATAAGAACTGAGTAAACCATGTCTTGAATTACTGAATGGTTTCCTTGCCCCCAAAACGCCCTCGTTTTCACATGTCTTCCACCAGTTTTTTATCCATACAGTTCACCTCATATATTAGGGTAGACTCTATTTAAATTGTCGTTGAGTGGGAATAGTTTAGAGACTGTGATTTGCGTTATGATTATTTGCTTCATAATGGATATAAAACCAATTTTTTTGTCGTTTACTTTTTTGAGTATCTGCTTGAGGGTCAATATTTTGTCGGCGTTATATATGTATAGATAGCTACATCGAGACTGGATGGCTCAGTTGATATTCGAACTGCGAAGAGGGAACATCGTCTATACCTAAAGTTGAACATATTCCAGAAAGTCGTTTGTGCCATTACTACAAGAAAAAATTTATTATAAAAGCAGCAATGCTCGACAGCATGAAAAATGATGTGCTCTGAACGAGAAGCATGAGATTGTCATGTGTGAAAAATGGAAATCACAATCTGATCGCTGTAGCAACTTGAAAAAGCGTCTCGAAACATGCACCGGCCCACCTTCACTGTCTGCTAAGTGTTATCTGCCAACACTGCATCGGAGTTGTATTTGGGACGGTAACTGACACGATATGAACTGGAGAATCATCGAAGCAGGCAACTTCGGCTGTGAATGCCATGAGCAGTCCGTTGCTTTCATCAAGACTTCGACACAGCTATTGCGACAAGACTTTCGAAAAATACTAATGAAGCACGAAGGCATGAAAAGAATGCATGTGTAAGGAGAACCATATATATGACATATCTCTGTAAGAGGTACTCTAAACTTTTTCCGCGCACTGACAATGTAAATAGGCGGTTGCAGCAGTGTAAAAGTGGTTCATCGTCCCTCGACAATGACCGAGAAGCACATTCTTTCTTTTTGCGAATTACAGGGAAAACTGTTCCTATTGTAGCTTCGACTGACGAATCAGGTGCTTCACCTCCAATTCACAATCTGTTCACACATCACAACATAGGAAAGTAACCTGTAAAATGATGCTGAATGTAAATGGATTTTTCTGAAGGAATTTACATTCATGGGTCTTTTGATTACATATGCTGCTCCGAATCTTACAAATTGTCGAAATATGTTTGTACATTTGTGGCATTTATTAAACAAAATCTTAAAAACCAACTTGCAGTGTAATTGGAAAAATACGATGCTGTGAATATACTATTATACTCTGAAGAGCCAAAAAAACTGGTACACCTGCCTAATATCGTGTAGGGTTCCCCCGAGTACGCAGAAGTGCCGCAAGACAATGTGGCATGGACTCGATTAATGTCTGAAGGTATGCAGGAGGCAATTCACACCAGGAATCCTGCAGGGCAGTCCACAAATCCAATCTGCACCAATTTGAGAAAGGGTTGCACGTCTGTCACGTTTAATGATTCTCGTCAGTCGTCGTTTGTCGCGTTATTTCACGATCTTTTTCCAACCGCAGCGATGTCGAAGATGTGATGTTTTACCGGATTCCCGATATTCACGGTGCACTCATGAAATGGTCGTACGCGAACATCCAAATTTTATCGCTACCTCGGAGATGCTATGTCCCATCTCTCGTGTGCCGACTATAACACCACGTTCAAACTCGCTTAAATCTTGATAAACTGCTATTGTAGCAGCAGTAGCCGATCTAGCTGCCGACCACATCGCGTTACTCTGATTGGTTCCATACCTCTTTTATTTGCACATGCATGCCTATACCAGTTTTTTTTTGCTCATCAGTGTATATTGTAGCTATAGTGAACTAGAGCTATATGGTGATGAGCACAGAAATAAGGCATTGAAATCCTTGAATATACCTATCTATTATGCCTGTGGCATTAAAGAGAGTGTTGAAAATAGTACAAAGAAGGTATGCCTCAAGAAGGAAGAAATGGTGATGAAGGGCTCTGGCTGGACACTCGATTCAGTGGATTATTTGCAGCTGAGAACAAATTTGTTCATACAATTTAGAACATAGGCGACGTATTGATATCTTCATGTTCGATACATATTACGAACATATGAAACATCCACATTTCGTAATGTCACAAACTGTATACATGCAAGGAGATTAGGCATGTGCGAAGCCTATGAATCGGTGATGGTTATGTCTCTAAGGGTCTTGCAGCGCTGAGAAGTTTAAACTAGTACTGCTGCAACCTCAACCATAGGTGTGATTGACAGCGGTATAATCGTTTCATCCCCATGTAACTCCTATGGACTCTTATGTACTCAATTCCTACCTCAAGTGTAACTGTCTCACTCACCAACCCATCACCAGGTGCAACAGAGCCTGCACTATCGCCTCCCATGGTGCACCACATCATTTGCATGGCATCACGTACGGATATATAGGTGGATGGGTTCATGTTAAGGAGCTTGGTTCGGTATTGGTAGAGGTGAAAGGCAGATTCTCACAGCAGGTGATGAAAAATGGAAAAAAATATTATGAATAGGTTGGTCGTGGGTCTAGTTGAAGCAGTAGCGCCATCGACAGAGGTTGGTATGGTTACACAGATGTATTCATAATTTTGGATGGAGTCGAGCGCACCTTCGGACGCACTGACAGCACCTGTTCTTACTGCAACCTCTGTTTCTTCGATTGTACCATCCAGTTCTTTGGCTGTGCCGTCTCCGGCAAAATTCGGTCGTCGGCTGTATCATCTCAGTCAGAGAAAACTTATCGCTATACCTAATCAGACAAGGTATTTTCGCACCGGCACATCTCACGACAGCATGAAATTTATGGCTGTATGAAGAATCTCAACCGCATCAAATATCCGTGTTTACCATGCGGGTCGCTGTTTTACTAAAATAATACTTTCTGAAAACATGTTGAGTCATGCAAAAATAATCTATATGCCTCCTATGACCTCTCTGCCATCACCACCTATGGCCAGTATGAATGACGAGTCCACCAACTTATCGCTGGATCTTTCTACAAAGGCACTGGAATTACTGGCTCCTACTCCTTCCGACATGACGGTGGTCAAACCTTTTGGGTCCACCAATGCATAAATTCCAGCACTGTATCGGTGTCAAGCTTACCGCAAGATGGCACAAAGTTTGGAGGAACTCGGAGTGGAGAGATGAGGGTGAAGTGAGGCGAGTGTGGAGCAGTGCCGGAATGCAAGGGAGTTAAAAACGCGCCAACCAACGGCAAAGTATGGCTCGATTCCCATATGCGAAAATCTGGGAGTGACCCCACCGAGAATCAAATCCGGTTCGCCTAGGTGGGAGGCGAGTAGTCTGACCACTACACCATCGTGCCCCTCTGGAAACAATGTAAACGTAATATTTTTGAGATTTTGAAGTAAAAAGTGTTTGTTTCATTTTAGGATGGCTGGTCCCGGCAGTACACACGAGTTGAAGGGCTTGTAGAATTTCATTTGATTGTTTTGGTTTATAATGTTAATATAATAACCTTGTGTTATGCAGTTAATAACATTTTATTTTACGAATTCCAACCAGTAGTTTACAGAATGAAATGAAAATTGAAGTTGGGAGAATGGAATTCCCTAAAGTGATACATATGCATCCTTCAGTGTAGTGTGGTTTGAGATGCCACGATAAATGTCCGGCATTGATTCGGTTGTATAAGAGGCATTATGGTTCTCCATTAATAAATGCTATTCGTTGCGGAGTCCCGGGCGTTGTGGTACTTAAGATAGAGAAAATGTTGGTTCACTTCTACTGTTCCATGTTATGACTCATCAGATTATGTATGATGCCCAAAATAAAAATGATGAGATTTGTTGTTTGACCTTTTAGTTAATAATAGGTATTGGTTTTTTTCTTTTCAAAGGTGTTGAAGTTAAGTTCATACAGAATTCTGGTAATGTTGCCCCAGGAGATGAGATTAGTTTTCTTTGTACGACAGCTAATATAGTTGTTATGAGGCAAAAGGAATGATAGGCAGTTTATCACTCACAGGTTACAAACCTGATAAGAGGTCGTCGCCAGTGGTACTAAGTGTTAACTTAGACAGTGCTCAGGAGTGTGGGTAAAATTGTTTATGTGGAGTGCACAGAAGAAAGTCTAATGTTGTGACAACAGTAATAATGTTACTACAACAGTAATTTTTTGTAATCTGTGAGCCATCAGTTACTAATGTAGGTGTTAATGCAATATAATGTTAAGCTACTAATAGGGACAGTAACATTTCGCGTTTCAAACTATCTGTAGGCTAGACTCCACTGCGCTATATATTTTCGAGCTTCAGATTTCTGTTCATAGGCTGCTACCCCAGT
The DNA here is from genome assembly GCA_002778355.1 of Clitarchus hookeri. Classification (NCBI taxonomy): domain Eukaryota; kingdom Metazoa; phylum Arthropoda; class Insecta; order Phasmatodea; family Phasmatidae; genus Clitarchus; species Clitarchus hookeri. The sequence continues at coordinate 1,584,660 of NQII01000005.1, read as the reverse complement.
GAGTAGTCAGTTTTGTGCCAGACCAGGTGGAATAGGATTCAGTGTTCGTTTACTTGCAGGTGTTTAATTGGTTCAGAGTTCACCTGGGAGTGTCTAATAAACTGTGAGCCAATTGCAAACATAACATAAATGCACATGCGTTTGAAGTCTAGCTTTCGTCCAGCCAAATAGGTATTTAACTTCAGAATGAAAGTTAGAAAGATGAAAATTTGCATAAATATTTGTTTTGACATTCTAAAAGTTAGCTTAAAAGTCTCATAGAATCTCGTGTCTGCGAGTCAAGATATTCATGGTAAAAGATCTCGAAAATCTGTTTTTTGTAAATATCTTGATTCCTATGCATAAAATTATGTTTAAAGTTATTACAAATCTTGTAGAGCATAAAATTCTCTACGAATTTGGTTAAAGGCGATATTTTATATAATTAACCGATCTCGAGATAGAGCGTGAAGAGTGGGAAGTGCCTATCCGTAAATAGGATAACGTTATGTCAACTCTGGAATCCAATGCATAGTACAGTTTATACAATTAATTATTTACAAAAAATGTTATAATTATTGAGAATCTTAAATTATTCACTTATTAGTAAATAATATTTATAAATATTATTCATAAATAAGACATCCATTTGATAATATTTAGTTAATTGACATTAATAGCAATATATTGAAATTAAATAGTTTAAATACATTGTAATTACATTTTATTTATTATACGTTTATCGTAAATCTATTACAATTTATTTAAGATGAAATGTAAGGCGGATTTATTTATGTTACTCTGATTATCAATAGCAAGCATGCAGCTTACTATACCTCTTGTTCGTCATCGTCTTCCTCTTCTGGTCGCCCAAATTGAATTTGCAGTTCGTTATCATCAACCTCGTTGTCTGTTATATTCGGCTCTAAAGCTTCAAGGACCTCAGGTACATATTCACTTTCTTCATCAAGGTCATTTGGATATGATGAAGCATTGAGGCTTACTTGTCCGTTACACTGGCCACAAACTGAGGAGCATTGCAAACCTACTTTTATACATCCACAACTCGCACCACAGCCTTTTTTGCAATTGCAGAAGATCGTTTTCAGTAGTTCTTCTGGTGCTGGTGGTAATAATGGTGTTGTGGGTTCCCATTTATAGTCACGTATTTCATGTGAAAAGGTTTCTGACATGATTATGGCTGCATGATGGGAATTAACAGACTTTGAACGCGGAATGGTAGTTGGACCTAGACGCATGGGACATTCCATTTCGGAAATGGTTAGGGAATTCAACATTCCGAGATCCACAGTGTCAAGAGTGTGCCGAGAATACCTATTTTCAGGCATAACCTCCCACCATGGACAACGCAGTGGACGACCACCTGCACTTAATGACCGAGACCAACGACGTGTGCGGAGAATGGTCAGTGTTAACAGACAAGCAACAGTGCTTGAAATGACCGCAGGAATCAATGAGGGACGTAAGTCTGACGTGTCCGTTAGGACAGTGCGGCGAACTTTTCTGTACTGGGCTATGCCAGCAGAAGACCGACTCAAGTGCCTTTACTAACAGCACGACACTGCCTGCAGCACCTCTCCTGGGCTCGTGACCATATCGGTTGGACCCTAGACGACTGGAAAACCGTGGCTTGGTCAGATGAGTCCCGATTTCAGTTGGTAAGAGCTTATGGTAGGGTTCGAGTGTAGTGCAGACCCCACGAATCCATGGACCCAAGTTGTCAACAAGGAATTGTGCAAGCTGGCGGGGGCTCCATAATTGTGTGGGCTGTTTTTACATGGAATGGACTGGGTCCTCTGTTCCAACTGAACGGATCATTGACTGGAAAGGGTTATGTTCAGCTACTTGGAGACCACTTGCAGCCATTCACGGACTTCATGTTCCCAAACAATAATGGAATTTTTATGGATGACAATGCACCATGTCACCGGGCCACAACTGTTCGCGATTGGTTTGAAGAACATTCTGGACAATGGCAGCGAATGATTTGGCCACCAAGATCGCCCGACATGAATCCCATAGAACATTTATGGGACATCATCGGGAGGTCAGTTCATGCACAAACTCCTGTACCAGCAACACCTTCGCAATTATGGACGTCTATAGAGGCAGCATGGCTCAATATTTCTGCCGGGGACTTCCAACGACTTGTTGAGTCCATGCCATGTCGATTTACTGCACTTCGCCGGGCAAAAGGAGGTCCGACACGATATTAGGAGGTATCCCATTACTTTTGTCGCCTCAGTGTATAGTCGGCGCACGATAGATGGGACATAGCATCTTCGAGGTAGCGATAACATTTGGATGTTCGCGTACGACCATTTCACATGTGTACCGTGAATATCGGGAATCCGGTTAAACATAAAATCTTCGACATCGCTGCGGCCGGAAAAAGATCGTGAAAGAACGGGACAAACCACGATTGTCGTGAATCATTAAACGTGACAGACGTGCAACCCTTTCTCAAATTGGCGCAGATTGGATTTGTTGACTGCTTTCAGGATTCATGGTGTGAATTGCCTCCTTTATACCTTGGGACATTAGTCGAGTCCATGCCACGTCGTCTTGCGGCACTTCTCCGCGCTCGGGTTAAGGGAGGGGGGTGGCTACACGATATTAGGCAGGTGTACCAGTTTTTTTTGGCTCTTCAGTGTATTTCATTTCAATATTTTATTATTAATGTAAATTAACTAAATACTAAATTTATGAATAATATTTATAAATATTATTTAAAAATAAGTAAAAAATTTAAGTTTCTCAATAATTATAATATTTTTAGTAAATAGTTAATTTTATAAACTGTACTATGCATTGGATTCCACAGTTGACATAATGTTATCCTATATACGGATAGGCGCTTCCCACTCTGGATGGTATATCTCGTGAACGGTTAACTAATAAAATATCCCCTAAAACAAAATTAGTAGTGAAGTTTATGTTGTACAAGTTTTGTTATAACTTTAGGGAATAAGATAATTACAAAAAAACAGATTTTAGCGACCTTTGACCTTGAATACTTTGACTCGCGGGAACAAGATTCTATGAGACTTTTGAGCCAACTTTTAGAATGCCAAAACATAGATTTATGCAAATTTACAGCTTTCTAACTGTTATTCTGAGGTTTACCCCCTTTTTTTTTTCATCTTATTTGACTGTACTAGCTTGTTATAAAATGAATTCGCGAAATTTTCCAGTCCGTACCTATTAATTTTAATGTAACATTAAGTGCTATTGTAACAACATTAATTCCTTGCTCTTCTGTCAACATTAAGGTGGTGTTTATGTTGCGGCGAAACAAATTTTTTTGTTCAACTAATATTAACATTCGTGTTAAAATTTTTCTTGTTTTTACTTGCCTTAAAAACATCTCGATATATAATAAATTAAGTACGTACTATTATTTTGTTACAAATTAAATATTACCAAAGAAAAAAAACTATTGCAGGGAGGGGAATCGAAACCGTGCCTTTAGTAATTGATATCCGCCACGTTATAGAACCTGACGTTTTACCAACTGCGGTATTTGTACATTTTTGAATGTCATATATTGTTTGTACAGTATTGAATAAGAAATAACGACAAACTACAGTTCTCTTTCCTTACGTGAAAATAATTTATGCTCTATAAACATATGCATAATTGGCACTCGTAAACTGTTTTGCGAGGCTTGAGGGCTTTTATAATATATATTGAGTTTGCAAACTATACTTATCAATTTTAGTGCAGTGGTTTCATTTTACGTGTTGATAGCTGTTCACTAATATCCGACATTTTACAACGCCAAGTCAGTGCAGACTTTTGTTGGTTCTATTAGCGTAATACAACATTTGGTCGGGAAAACTCTACTTAAAGGCTTTATTAACACTTTAAAATATATTTGCATTATAGTAGTGCAAGACTTTGTAAATGGATTATTAAATTTGTCACAACATTATTAATGTTACCATAACATAAACGTTTCAAGAAATGCCTCATAACTATTTTGTTTGTTGCAGCAACATCATACTTTTTTCTGCGTGCAAAAAGTGCACTAAGGAGAAAGAAAGTAAAGTTGTCGTAGCTCCTCTGAAAAAGGATGAACATGTGAAAATTGTGAGTGTTGCCGTCATGCCTTAAGTGTGCGTGGTTAATGGGACTGACCAGATGGGCAGTTAAAGGTTTTTTTTTTGAGGTGCTGTATTTTATATGAGATGAACCCACTCCTTTTGCAGAAGTAGACTAATGTTTCATACTTATAGTGATTATATGTGAAGTTGCAATCTCTGGGTGTAGATTGAAATTTAAAATAAAACTTAAAACTGTACTGAATTGTGGTCGTGCACTTAGCCTTAATTATAAATTGCAGGTGAGAAAGGGATTCAGAGAGTAATTTTTTAAATTGGTATGAAGGTAGTGTTTGTAGTCTGTGTTTATCATGTTATGAATTAAGTATGCAGATGCTGTTTGAGTCTTTTTTTAACAGTTTTTCCTTCATAGGGTCATGGCTGTTGGGTGATTTTAAATTTGGTTTAATTAACCTACTGTTCTCGTGTTATGATTTTCCTTATTGTTTTACAGAAGGTGTAATTTGGTTTTATTTCCAGTTCAGTTTTTGTTGAGGAAACCTGATTTTCCATTATAGTTCCTGTTTATAAACTTCAAATTTATTCTACTTTGTTGGAGGTCAGTTTTCAAATGATTACATGTTTATTATTGTTCAAATCAGTTTTATTCTGTCATTGCATGATATTACAGACTTTTTTTAATACTCAGCAGCGTGTACGTGTTGGAAAGCATTTGTTTAGGTATTTACAAAACCTAACATTGCAGATTGTGTCCAATACTCATGTTTACCAAATGAGTATTACTAATTATCTGTTTCGTTGACAACAAAGTAAATGTAAACGCAAAATCGAAAAAAAGTATTAATATTTGGTAATACATATAAAAATTATAGTATTGATGGTGTACGACCTGCATCAGTGAGATGATTTTATCAGGACTAGCATAAGTTAATATATTTATTTTAGTATGAATTAAGTTTTGAAGAGACGATGTTCCTGGATATGTTCCTGGATTTTACTTCCTGATTTGAGACGCGATGTGTTTACCGATCCGATATCTGAATTGTTGCATTTTTATTTTTGGGTTCTAGCATTTGGAGGCCAGTGTTCCAGTTCTCTCATATAATATCTACTAACAAATAAGGCTTCTGACTCGCGAAAATACTCGAGTGCATTCTTAGTGTTTAAAACGTTTGTTAAATGTTTGAAAAGTCCGAGCACTTTTGATGCGTCGGAAGCAACCATGTCTTTAACTTCAATGATCCATTTGAAATACGTTTTATTGAAGCTTTCTAATCTCTAGTACTGAAGTTGATCAGGATGAGAAAGAATTTAGTACGCAGACATGAGGGTATTTTATGTTTTGGAACCAATACAGAAGGGAAGATGGAAAGAGTACGTGTAACTGTGGCATGCAACAGAAGGGAGTGAATAGTTGATACATACAAGTATGATGCTAGTACCATGAGAGGATGCAGGAATTCTCATAGCCCTGCATAGAAGGCAGTTATTAACATCTACTCCAACTGTACACGTTGCGACTCTTTCGCTGGAAGAAATACCCTTTCGGCACTTTTGAGAAAAGAATATGTCCAAGGGACACGACACCTGTGTCACAAATTGTATAGCCCATTCAGAAATCGTATTTACGTTTATTTTATTCAATCGTGAAAAATCGGTATAACTAACCAGAAAAAACTTCACGTGTTTTGACTCACTTATAAGTTTACCATATCTGAAGCATCGTTTGTTGACACCTAATATAAAACCGACAAACTTTAATGACTTGAAATTTACATGATTAAATAAGTATATTCCTGCTAGAATGAGTCGTTTACATTGTAATTCGTAGCTTCACACTGTGTAAAAGAGTCTTGATACACAACTTTAGCCTTTCAAGTTAAAAATGACATGCTTTTGATGGGAGTAAAGCAAGTAATTTCATCAACATTTTTTTGACACTATAATATTTGCCACAATAAAAATTTAATAAAAAGCGAATTATTTCTGTCTTCAATGTGTATACAATAGAATATGCCGGTTTTCTTATTACAACTCTTTTGTTAGTACTTAATTTTATAATTAAATTTCAAAATATTTAGAAAATTCATTGTTAACAACGAAATCGTTTTATGTATAAATTTATGGATACTTACTTTTTAGCGAAACAGCAATATTCATATTTATTATTGAATTATATTCTATAGATTACTTTGATGAATTCGTAAGTTTGGGACATTTGGAAATAATCACGCAATGAAAAAAAATTAATTTTTTTATTAACGTACAAAGATAAAAATTATAAACATGTAATATTGTAAGACAAATACATTTTCATGTAGTTTTTTATATCTAAATATGATTAATAGGAATTTATCTACAATCACTAAAATATAATTTACAAAGGTAGAAAAATATCTAATATATAATTAACTTTGTCGTTCTGAAAATAACACCTCTTACTTAATATTAGAAGGAGTATTACGGATTTTCAGTCACGGTGTCACAAGTCTCATATACTAGTAAGGAATTTGATAAAACCTCTTGTGTTTTTTTCAACTTTTCGGTAATACAATAAGAGAAAATCTCATTAAATTAAAAATAATTGTCAATAACAAAATAATTTACAAACTTTGAATTAAATGCTATGGATACCATTTTAAATATTGTAAATACGCTAATATTTCTTAGTTGTATTTCTATACATATCTGCACAGACCTCAAAATAAAATAATTTTTTAAAATTCTTTTCAAAAAGAGAAATTTTAATTTGTTAAATAGAAAGAACAATAATATGAATTTTTGTATAGCTCCTCACTTTTAGATTACATTGTGCAATGTAGTGTACATTCCCTAGCTCTTTCCAGTACACGATTCCTGCCACTGGCTCTGTCATTTTTCAGAGTGCAATGTTACCAAATATAATAGAATATTGAGAACAATTTTGGGCATGTATAATTAGCTTACTTCAGAACATCCTAATTCCGGTATCTTAAGATCTTTTAAAGCCCCTAAACTTAATTTCAGGAATTAAAAGTTTAAAAAAAATTCTAATACACATTGTATAATTTTATATTACACTAGAATATATTTCATCATAATTCTTGAAGTAACAGTAAAATTCGTGTAGCCTAAACTCTCAACAGTGCAGTAAAGAAAACCACTTTTGCACTTGATGCACATATTATTTTTAATTTCCTCATCGAAAAGTTAAAACAGGTCCAAAATTTTGTTTAAAATATGAGATTAAAGACAAAAAGAATTTACAGATTAATTAATTTTTTCAAACACGTGCTACCACATTGTCTTAATTTTTCATCATATTTAGGCGTCAGAAGAACATATTTATTTTAGGAGTAGGCTATGAAGTCAGAACCATCTAAAGGTGTAACAAAAGTTGCTGTCTTAACAATGACGTATATAATTTTAACTTTTTAATGTACGGCTTTTTGTTATGAATAGTAAAAAGGGCCATAAATCCCCCCATAATCATGTAATTACCTTCGCAACCCGTTTTTTAATCATTCTAAACGTTTGTGTCTTAGTGAGTGAGTGAAGAGGTTTTGGTGGCTTTAAAAAAAATTGGAATGCTTAGAGCCGATGAGGGTTAAGCGAGGTGAGTGTGGAAAATCATCGGAATGCAAGGGCGGAAAAAATGGGAGATCCCAGAGAAAATCCGCCGATCTGTGACATCGTCACATTGTGCCTAAGTGTAAAGATTTCTTCAACTGTAGACTAACGAAAGTTACTGAAATATTTAACTTTGTGAATATGTGTTTGGATACGCCTTTTCAATATTTGTCGTCAATTCAGTATTGAATAGAAGAACGCTTATGAAACTGTACTGAAATGACTGCGAGAGAGAAAAAGAAAAAGAGAAGTAAAGATATCGAGAATTTTCAAAAAAGCATACATCTACAGATTGTATTTCAGAATAGCTTCTATAAGAAAAGGCTGTTCGGAAAGAATATTCAAAACAATTGTAACGGAATCAAGTTTTTTTAACAACGTTTGCAATACTGAAACAATATCATACAGTGTTACGGCGTACTGTAATATTTTTGTTTGCTTGTTTGAATACAGTTTTTTCTAGCGTTGTTAAATTTGAATAACTAAAATATTTCTCTTGTTCCACCTCGTACCTTTAAAATACTGGATATAAATATATAAGTGCAAACGAAGAACGATATTATTTGACAACGCTGTGCTTAAAACAAGCAAAGTATTCAGGGATACAGATGAGTCGTGTGTAAATGTAAGACTTAATGTCGACAATAACGGGAAATGCACAAGATAAACACCTGCTATATTACAAAGTATTAAAATTTTAATAAAAATAATTTCATACAAATAAATGTATTAATTCAATGTCGCGCAAAACTAAATTCCGAAACAGTGGAAATTTGCTAAAAGAGGGAGCCATTTACCCTACATTGAAACCTAAAAGTGAGGCACTTTATAAAAAATATCTCAGTTTGACACCGTGCTCAGGGAACCACTTTTCTCTTGCCAAATTTTCGTGATTAACAGTTATGTTTAAGAGGAAACCTCTGCGAATTTTGGGCGTGGCTGCAATTTGTACATGCTGGGTTTACAAACAGTAACCCAAACATATTAGGGGTTATTCAATTTAAAATGTCTCAAAATCAAATTGTAAGAACGGTATAACAGTGTGATATTTAGTTCGCATCATACAACAAATATCTATGCAATATTTTAGGGATTGGGAGTTCGAAAACAACGTGAGGTAATTTCAGACCAATAATTTGTCTCATAAATAACCGCAACTGGTGACGCAATGTGAGAGGGTTCGTGGCCTTCGCCAACAAAAGTTCCTTTTGCTCGTCACTAAGATGAGAGGTTCTTCTGATCATGCAGATATCGAAACTCTCTGCAGCTTCAAGAAGAGTAAGAAACAAGAAATGATGGCGCGATAAGTTCTGTATTGAGCTCAGTATCCCATGAGGGTCTCGAAACTGCGTTTTCATTACCACCTGAAAATGAATAAAAATACATCTTAATTAACAATTTATAAGTAATAATTGTAATAAATCTTTTATTTCAGTTCAACATAATTTGCTAGTGGCGAATAACATATCGTACAGTACTTTTAGAGGCCAAGACAATTAAAATTATAGACATTTTCTACTTTAGGATATACTACAAACAAAGAACTGCCAATATTGTTTTTTCACTCGGTGGTTTTGTTTGAAGAAATTTCCTTGCAAGTGTAGGCACATCTTTGGTAAGCAACCCAATAAAGCACTCACTGGTTGTGAAATTTCACGAGCACCCAGTCATCCATTGTCAAATCAACTTCTGTCACTGGACTTTTGGCAGTGCGAGTCTACACAACAGTTTGTTAGTGTCATCTTTCATTGCAAAAACACAGCATGCATAAACACATCACACAGATGGAGGTCAACAACTGTGCATTGATGACGACAAAAATAGCTGCCTGGTACAAAAGAGTTGTTGCTAGCCAACCTACATAAACTCTCAGCATAATCAACATTTAAATAAATAAAAATAAAAGTGTATCTAGAATAAATGTAATGAATAGAGATTCATATAGAGTTTTGTTAACATTATCAACGCAAGTGCTTCCAATCATTGTCAGTATGTAGTTCGGTAAGTAAAGTTATCTCCAATTTAAAAATTGAGGGAAAATATCAAAGAAAAAGTATTTTTTACGTACTTGCAGAAAATTTTTTCTGCTATATTTATTGTTGAGTTTTGTTAATTGAAACATAAAATAATAATTAAAAATAATACTACACAAAAATAAGCACAGATTATCAAAATATAATACTGGAAATTTTCCAACTTATTGTTGCTTTTCACCCTGCAGTTACTAGCCACCCAATTTTATGGCAATGTTTGTTTGAAAGCCGATAAATGAAATATTACTTCGTGCATACACCATTGCAGAGCTACGTTGCAGAGGACAACACAAAAAAGGGTGTTAAATACATATACGAACACAAGCCGAGACTAGCTACATCAATAAATATTTAGAACCATAATAAATATACAATGAATCTAATAAATAGTTCTATCAAACTAAACGAAATAAAACAAGAGACGGAACAAACGAACGAGTAACGCAGACAATGCAATATACAGTACATGCAAAAAGTTTGGACGACCCAATGAAGACAGCCAAGACGAACACTGAAGCGAAGACTATTACGAAAGCTCGAAATCTGACGACACAACGAATTAAGACAGCACAGTAAAAAACACACAGTTTTCTTGGCTAGCTAGTAGCGACGTTTTGGGAACTGGTATCTGTTTCCGTCTTCAGGCAAACTGAGAAAATATACGCCGACAGAAAATCAATTATCGATGAAAAACATATTAAAAAAAATAACTGTTTGTGAATGTCTAAGCCATTGACATTATAAAAGAGTGCATGAAAGACAAAAATGTCCGTATCAGTGTAAACTGATACGACCAAAAACCGATAAGAGCATTTGTCATTCCGTATGTGGGTGGCCTTTCCAAAAAATTTAATAAGACGATTGGGCAACAAACATCAAATACAAATAGCTTTCCAGACATAATTCCCAACAAAAAGCTTGATTACCAAGGGGAAACCTAAAATAAACGAATTACCAATTCAAGACTGTATCTATATCCCTTGCAAATGTCGCTGTATGTACGTAGAAAAACTGGCAAAACATTTTCGACGCACTTCATAGAACATCAAAGCAACAACAAAAACAATGGAACATGTTTAGGATAACATTTATAAAAATCTTCTGAGAAAATGCTACTCCAATTACTCTGTAAGTTCGCGCGTCCTTGGGTGGCGGATATGGCAGCTCCAAGCTAGGAGTTACTGAGTATTTTTTAATTGCAGCTCGTGGAACAAAAGAGCGTTATGCGGGCGGCCGGAGCTGTGCAGAGCTCGGATGACGATACTGGCTCTGGGCAGTACTGCAGGCTCTCTGTATGGAAGGACGTCGGCTACGCGGCGGCTTAGGCAGCTGGGCACAATTCGGTTGGCTGGAGCCTGAAGGCAGCATCTCGGCGCGACTGGACTGCGAGAGGCCGGCATCTACACCCTGGGAGACCAATTTATATATGCAGCTGTTGGCCCGGACGTGTGGCCGTTCGTTCTTATCAGAACGATGTCGCCTCATCGACTGCTGAGATAGAACGGGTTGCTGCAGCCTTCGGTCGGGGATTGGCTTCGCCGCCCTTCCCTCCCGCCCTTGCCCAGNATTGAGTAAACGGCCGTAGCTACGCTACGGGATGAAGAGGCTGGCTTCCAGTTTGGGAGGTTTAACTGGTCTGTTATTGGAAGAAGGCAGCCACATCGGGAGAGCCCATAAATGCCCGACTGCTCTCTCTCGGCGCCCTAGTACGCACAAGACGCGCGAGCTTCTTGTAGTTCTCGTGTCATCTACCAGGGGCAGAGAGTACGGAAGGGAGAAAGTGATGACACACTTACATTATGCTGTCCTTATTCTCATAAGGATCTGGGGCTGTTGGGGAATGAGGGAAGGTCAATGTCGTAAGAGCGTAGTACCAACTACACCACCCCATAAAAAAAATACTACGCTGATTTACTATTCAGTTATTTTTGTACTTGAAAATTTATTTCGTAGGCCAGCTTTAAGCTTGTTTACAGCTTTTACCTTCGTTTAAGCTATTTTGCTAATTTGTATCATCTGTATTTTTTTTCCCCGCAGGGCTGCGCATACTATTGTTGTTAAGTGTTAAGGACTTAAAAACATATGAATAGGTATTTTATTATTTATCACATAGTACCTTTTGCTACAAGATGTAACAGAAAGGGCACCCAACATTTTATTTTCTGTTCTGTCTTATTTTACGTATAGTAATTTTCAAAATTCAGATCAAGCACGCAGGAACCTATGTACACCGAACACACTAGTTAATTAGCTATGCAACCAAAATCAAACTGAAACTCACTTAATAAGCGTGAACGGTTACTAAAGCGAAAAATCAAATATGGTATAAACAAAGTTGTTTAAATAAGAATAATTATTAACATCGACATATTTCTGATAAATAATTGTAATTGAAATTCATCTCATATAACAAAACTTTTGATACAGTTATGTTGATGTATGTATATAGTGAGTTCGATTTTCAATAACGCCAGTGTAGGGCATATTCAGCATCTCCCCCTTACACAGGAGTTCCAGGATCGTAGCGAATATCTCCTGGCGCAGTGCTCGTAGCTCAACTTGCTAATGGCTAGGGGCGGCAAACTCCGACCAATGGCGTGGCGAGTGACTTGCTTCTGTTTACACGAACAACTGTTTCCCGAGCCAGCCCCTGCTGATCTATTTTCTCTCCTTCTACAACACTTTACCCTACTCCTTCGGGTAGCAGCTGCATTTTTTCCGTTCTGTATGTTGCAATTACAGCATGTTGCTCGCTCTGTCGCCACTGCGTTTCCTCCTGTTGCCTCGCAGATTTACTAGTGGCCTAACTCGGGTAGTACTGTATTTTTCAAAGTTAATTAAAAATCGGTTACATATATCTGTAGATATAGCACACCAAGCTAAAGTGTTTTTATTGCTGTTTTTGGGAAAACAAATGTCTTGCACATTTAAAACATTAATTAATATGGTGGGCCACAGTACAAATTCTTCGCCAAATTTTGAAGGATTCGATTGTTATTTTGCGAGATATGACCTAAAAGCACTTTTATCCATGTGGCGCTAACTGAGGCTGTGTGTACTATAATATGATTGTAATAATTGACACTACCTGCATAACAAGCATATTCAGCTAAAATGTTTATATGGCCATAATTTTGAAAATAACCATACTTAAAACATGCCACTTTAGATCACCTGCCACAGTACTGCTTGTTTGCAAAATTTGGTAGGAATCTGTCAATTTTTCATGAGAAGACCTACAAATTTATATATTAATGTGTTGAAATCTTAGAAAATGGCCGGCAAAAGATGCTTTGTGTAGATACAGTTGAAAGTTGTATTATATACTTCCAGCATACAAAATTTAATTGGAATTGATTACATTGTTTCGACGATATAGCATTCTAAGCTAAGATGGCTATATGGTCGCTATTTTTATAATAAATACCTATCATACTTAAAACCTACCATTTAAAGTTATCTCTCGCATTAATACTGGTTTTACAAATTTGGTAGGAATCGGTACATTGTTTACCGAAATATGATGTAATAACTTTATTTATATTTGTGTCACTATATTAAAAAATGGCTGGCAAAGGTGGCTATGTGTTGATATATATGCTTTTTGTAATAAAAATATTCATCATATAGAATTTGGTCGAAATGGGTTTAATGGAATGGTAGGTATACCAAATAAACCTAACATAATTGTATGGCTGCCATTTTTAAAATGAGTAAACAATAAAGTTTAATCGCTTAACTTTACATTGCCTGTGATAGTATTACTTATGTGGCACATTGGGTGAGAATCAGTTTAATAGATTTCGAGATATAATGTAAAATCTAGATTTTTCAGTTAGTTCTATCTTATAAAATGGCTGACCAATAGAAATATCCATTTTAATATTTCACGCTATACGGTGCTCTGCCAGTTTACCAAATTTGGTTTAAATAAGTTTAATGGTTCTCGAGATGACATATCACCCTAATATTAAAATGGCCACTATTTTGAAAGTAAGTGCCAGGCGTAGTTGAAAACTAGAAAAGTCACGTGTCTTTACTAAGAAATTACTATATGTGTACCGAGTTTGATGAAATTCGGTTGATTCATTCAAAAATTGAAAAGGGGTGGCACACCCGCGCAGACACACACATGCACACGCAGGCACACAGTAAGGAAAGTGATCTCATTTCCCTTTCCTTCTTTCGCAGATTTATATAAAGTAGGCTAAAAATATTCTAAAATAGCACTATGCCTTTCAAAAACATTAACTGTGATCATATGAACTCGAATGAACAAAATTACTCTCTCTATATTATGAACGAAATATATATGTATTTCATGGAAGTTACATATTGCCCTTCAGAAGGAAACAAAGACATATCAGATCACTTTCCTGTGTGTTAGGGGGGGGGGGACTGTGCATATGTGTGTCGCCCCTTTTCAATTTTTGGATGCGTAAACGGAATTTCACTAAACTAAGCTCACATGTACTACATGTCAAGAACACCTGACTTTTAATAGTTTTGACCATGCCTGAAACTTGCTTTCAAAATGGTGGCCTTTTTCAGTTTAGTGTGATACATCTGGGGAATTATTTTAATGCCAGTTTTGTTCATTACTCAGATGCCGAAAGTGGTCATTACTTTGTTGGGATTCAATTCAGGATTTAACTCTGAAGAAAGACACTGCTTTGATTCACTGTTAACAAATTACATTTTTTCGTTAGGTATAACATTAAAAAATATATACTTATTTTGCATATCCACACATAGCCATAAAATCAACTCCAAGAATGAAGTCCGAACTTAGGTTCTCAGTCACAAGCTATTTGTACATCCAGGTAAAATGTGATATCTTTACCTTAATAACGACAAAGCATGAGATTGGCAGGGGCTAACAAGAAGCTGTATTACACTTAAGCTTGGTGGGCTCGATGGATTTTAAAATTCTTTATTCTTTCAGTTCCCAAAAGAGTTTAGTAGAAATTATAGTACATGCAGATCCTGAATATACTAGTGTGTTTACAACAAAACTACCCAAAACTACTTCATATCCACCCAAAATCATTCCACACATAGCCATAAAAACAGCTCCAAGAATGAAGTCCGAATGATTTGGTTGTTTACTCAGAAAATTTTGATCAACACCTGCAGCATTTGAAAGAAGTACTGTCCCGCCTGGAGAAGGCTGTACTGATTGTCAACCCCAACAAGATAAATTTTGCAGAGCAGGACATCTCATTTCTAGGTCATAACATTTCTTCTAAATACATTTATTTTGACCCTTAGCACACCAAAGCAATAAGGGAATTTCCCCCACCTAATGATGTAAAAGGCGTAGCCCGTTTTATTGGCATGGTTCAGTGCTTTGGTAAATTTATCCCTCATCTGGCAGAGAATGCTGCACCTTTTAATAAATTACGAGTAAAGAATGTGAAATTTGAATGGGGTGAAGAGCAACAAACTACATTTGAAATGTTAAAGAGTGGCATTATTAATCCTCCAGTTCTTCGGATGGCAGACTTTTCAAAACCTTTCATTTTACAAATGTACGCCTCTAGTTTGGCTGCGGGGTAGTCCCCGTTCAGGAAATTGACGGTGTCCGCTAGTCAATCGCTTTCTCATCTCGGACTTTAACTTCCCAAGAATGAAAATCAACCATCTATGAAATAGAATGTTTGGCTGTTGTTTTGGGATAGATAAATTCAGACAGTATTTGGAACAATCAGAATTCTTGTTAGAGACAGACAACAAAGCCTTGTCCCGGCTCTTGGCTCACCTGCAACAGTTAGGCAAGATTGGTCGTTGGGTGATGCGTATTTCCTCATCAAAATTTAAAGTGCAGCATATAAAGGGCACACAGAATGTGATCGCTGATGCCCTTTCGCGCATGTTTGAAGGTAGAGACACTGAAGTGTATGAGACTACTGTAAGTTTTAATATTTATCTGAGATCCATTTGGGTTTTACTGACATCCAAGACCATCAGAATGAAGATAACGATTAAAAAATATAATTCAAAATGTACTTTCTGGCATAGACCAAAAACCTTATTTTCTGTCAAAGGTTGTTTTGTGTTGTAAATCAAAGGATAACATAAAGTGTATTGTTCAACCTGCCCACCTGCGACCTATGGTGTTTCAGTACTTCCATTCCTCTCCGGTTGGAAGTCATCTGGGCACTTACGAGACCGTTGAAGAAATATGCAGTAAATTTATTTGGAAGGGAATGCAAGCTGATATTGCTGAGCAAGTAAAGTTGTGTTGTCTATGTGCCCTTAGTAAACCGGCAAAAAATACCCATTTGGGTCTCCTCACCTCAGAAGTTGCAGAGCAACTATTGGAAAAGTTGTTTATTGGTTTTGAAGGTCCATTCCCAGGGTGTAAATCAGGTAACAATATGTTATTGGTTTGTGTAGATGCATTTTATAAATTTTTTTGGCTCATTTCACTGAGAAAAGCTGACTCAGTTTACACCATTAAGGCCTTAGAATCTCGCATATTTCAGAGTTTTGGGATTCCTTCAACTATTGTCTCTGATAATAGTTCTCAATTTGTTTCTCGACTTTTCAAGCATATGTGCTTTGTGAGTGGGATCCGCCATATAACCTTATCACCGTATTAGCGTCTGCGATGGTATGATGTACCGATTAAAGTGTGACCTAATGTAGTAGCAGTCCAGCTGTCAGGTAATGCATGTACTTGGAATGAATATTTTCTGAGTACATCAGCTGGGCACAATTTGTGGATAAATATTTAATAAACTGTTCCAGTACCAAAATTGATTAGTTATACTTGTTGTAAGCTTGCAGATGTTTTGACTTAACACTTACAGCTTGAAGATGATTTGACTTACACTTACAGCTTGCCGTTAGCCAAGTATGCGCCAGTCGTGAAAAATTTGCATCGAATCAAGGTTCAATCACACTTAATATGACAAGCTTGCTAAGCAAACTGAAGACAAATTGCAAGCTTATATGCTATCAAGGAACTGTTCATCCTAAGTTCCATGCAGCTTTACGACCAGTAATCTATCATGTTTTGGAGAACTTTGTACCCACTAAAGCAGGAATGGCATGTGATGTGGATGAATTATGTAACTTCAATATGCAATCACATAGCGAACACATAATAATACCATACAGTCATGGCCCCTTAACCATCTGTCACCACAGCAGCTGTGACCAACACAACCAGCATGACAGCTATGGCCGTGCACGAGTAATGGCATAAACATTTATTTCATAGAGTACTATCTTACAAAATGGTAGAGAAAAGGAGATATAGGTAGACATATTTGACTTTTGTAATAAAAACTGTCAGAATAAAAATTAATTTGAAATACAATATGTGGCTTCTTAGATACAGTATACTTAGCTAAAAAAATGTATATATTATATTGACATATAATTGACATATTTGTATATTACAATATTTATATGGTCACAACTTTTAATTATTTTACTATCCACTTAAATAATGGCCATAGTAATACTTTTTGCGAAATGAGGTAGGAATCTGTTAGTTGTTTCCTGAGATGTGGCATAAAAAATTTCTTTCTTTCATGTGGTACTAAATACAAAATGGGTGAGGAAAATAGCTCTGCATAGATGCATTTGATGATTGTAATAGTTACTCTAAAAATACAAAGTTAATTTGAAATATGTTACATGCATTCGTAGAGATAGTGTAATAGGCTAAAATATTTATATGACTGCCATTAAATAAAATGTGTCCGATGCACTTAAAATATATATATTTATATAAACTACAGTACAACTAATTTTTACCTATATTTAGCAGTAACCTGTTGAATGTTTCCCGCGATATGACATTGAAACTTAAATTTTAGTGCGGTGCTATTTTACAAAAAATATTCTGTGTATATACCCTTGATTTTTTAAATATATAGTGCCAGGCTGCAAAGTTAAGTTGTAATTTCTTGTATGGTTTCAAAGATATTGCATAATAAGCCTCAATGTTTATATGGCCGTTTTTTATAGCCGTCATTTTGAAAATAGGTACATGTCTTACTTAACAGTTAACCATTTACATGGCCTGTAAGTAGTACTACTTGTGTGCTAAATTTGGTAGGAATTGGTTTATTGTTTCCCGAGATATCACACAGCTACTTTATGATTTAATTTGGAGCTAGCTTAAAAAATTGTGAACAAACGAGGCCATATGTTGGCGTATTTGATGCTTGTAAAAGGTACGTCCAGCAAACCTAGTTTTGGTTGAAATTAGTCAAACTATATGCTAGATATAGCAAACTAACCTTAAATATTAAACATGACCACCATTTCGAAAATAAGTACCATATAAATTTAAACAGTATACGTGATCATGGCCTAACATAGTATTATGTACATGCCAAATTTGATGAAAATCGCTTGAGTAGTATAGAAATATAACTTAAAAGCTTAATTTCTTCATGTAAAGTTTATCTTTCAAAATGGCAGCCCGATAATAATAGCTTTTTCCAAATTCAATCATTGCATGATGCCCTGTCAACAAAATAATTTGGTATAAATCGGTTAAATGTTTAGTGAGATATAACATAGTGCCCTGAATTTTAAAAAGGCAACTATTTAAATAATAGGCAACATGCATGGTCGAAAATTTTAAAAGTCGGGTGTCCTTACTGAGTACTATATGTGTATCGAGTTTTGTGAAATTCGGGTTTCTCGGGTTAAAACTTTGTGGGGGAGGGGGTGGGGGGCAGAGCCTTACAGAAACACAAATTAATGCACACAGGCGCAAATATAGGAAAGTGATTTCATAAGCTTATATTTCCTTTGTAAAATACGCTAAAATAAAAAAAAAAGGGGGTCATTCAATGCACGGGATCAACAGTGACATAGCTATATCTTCAAATTTCGTAAAAATACGTTTTTAATTTTTTATCTCTACTTTAATTTATACGGGCGCATATTGGGCTGGAATTGCCCATCATGGTGCCAAAAATCCTTCTTTACTGTTCAATTTGCAGTAATCGCTTCATACATATTTAACATGTTTACCTGTCACATGAACTGAAATAATATTATGATATGAATTTCAGTTTATCCATATCCAAAACAAGATCATTTTGTTTTAACTAATGAGCCTACTTTCCTCTACACATGTACAGCTCTTATTCAGGTCACTGATGACATAAAACATAATATGGATGGATAATCGTATGGTAAAAATTCTGACACTGTTAGATTTGAACAAAGCATTTTATTCCGTTGACCATGAACTACTACTTGCAAAGCTGATATTATAATTAATTTCTCCAAAATTTTGTTAGAATGTATTAAATATTACTTATGTAATTATTGCTTGTGTAAATATTACTTACGTTATCAGAGAGTTGTGTGCAGAGAACAACAATCCGCCTGGAGCACAGTTGAAATAGGAGTTCCCCAGGGCTCTGTTCTGGGACCCCTACTATTTTATATTTCTATAAATGACCTCCCTCAGCAACGAAAACATTGTTAATACCATCTTTATTCATACGAATTCCAAATTCACCTGCCGGAGCAACCCGGTAATATTACGTCATCAATTCACACAATTAATATATAGTCAATAGAATAGTCAAAAAAGCACGGACTACAATTTTACCCTAAGAAATCCCAGAGCAATATATATGGATCCAATAAATTACTAAAATCATCGAACGTCACTAGCGCTTCTAATACCATATTTCATGGTGAGTTCATTCCTCTATCGAAGTACGTAAAAAACCTAGGTGTAATATTAAGTGAAACTTTAATATGGAGAGAACATGTCACTTACACCTGTAGGCAAACAAATGTCACTATATTCATTAGGAAGGCTGAAAAAATTTATACCCGCAAAATTGATAAAGATTTTGACAGAAAAATTAATAAATTCAAACCTTAATTATGCGGACATAGTCTGAAATGACCTGCGTAAAGATCTAGCTCAGAGAATTCAGCGAGTACAAAAAAAACCGTGTATGTATTTTTTTTAATCTTAAAAATAAAGATTGTACCACCAAATACAGGCACACTCTTTCATGGCTTTATTTAAAAAAAACTACTTCTATTAAACAAGATCTGCTTGTTAAAGAAATTATTTTTAACGGGTTGGCTTTAATATACGTTATCTCGTTTCTTACCACACAATACTTTAAACACTTCTTCTTTTGATTAACATAATAACCCGATGGTCGACCATCAGTCTGGTTTTAGAAAGGGCGCCAATTTTTTCCCTTCACCTTTCATAGTTACCGCAACCAAACTCTATAATTGCGTACACCAGGAAGCAAGAGATAAAATTTCAATTACTAATTTAAAAAAAAATTATGCCGAAACAGTTTTGCCACGGTGTAAATATTTAAACTGAACGTGAAATACAGGTTTCATATAAACCATTATTATTGTGGAGGTTTCTATTTTATAATATCTATAATTGTTTGCTTTCTGTTTCATGCAACAGTATCAATATTTTATTTTAGCTATATTGTCAGGTAAATTACTCAATTTTAGGTGTAGCAAACGTAAAATGTCTTACATCACACCTTTTCTACCACGCTTACCACCTCATGGCAAACTAATTGGGACTAAAAAATAATTTAAAAACGGCTGTTTTGTGATTTTTCCATGTGCTTTTCATAAATTATGCTTATAAATATCAGGATGTTTCCCCCCATATTTTGATTAATCCTAATTACAGAGAATAACATTAAGAGAGAATCTTACTCTTCTTTGACTGACGGTATTTTACACGGTCAATTGCCATCCACTTAAATCGCCCGGATTTCGACCCCGCACCAAAAAATTCTCACTTTCTTACAGTCCAGCCTCTATAGTCTCACATTCACTTGCCAGTCACTGTGTAGCCGGCACTATTGGTCATTCAATCCTGCTAGCATAGTGGAATACGGTGGATTTTATTGATGATGACCTGGCCCATATTGTTCTTCGCCACTCGAGTCGCGCCTATGGAGGTGATGACAAAAAATTCGCGTAATGTCTCCCAAACCATTGACTCTTCCAATACGCAGGAGTGACGTCAGTTTCGTTAGCATTATCGTGACCCATGTTGTGGCCCACACTCCTTTCCGTATGGTACTAGTGCGGAGAGGTGAAGGAGCCATGTAAAACAATACACTTCTTTTAATTTCTCTACAACCATCCCGACTGTGCACTAGAAATGCGTTATATATTTTTACCTTTATTAGAGATTTGTCAAACTTATAAAATAAATATTTGAATTGCTCACATACCACATTCTAATATATGCTAGCACAACTAAATTCATCGGTTCTCAAGACCTCGCTGTTAGAGCCACCCAAATATCTTCACTCACTCACAACTAAATTAGATAAAGTCGTACTGTTATACACGGACTCCCGCACTACGCGCGGCTTTCTTGTTACCTGGTTATGCGCGGTCTGTGGCTTAGTTGCTGGGTAGAAGGGGGGGGGGCACATTGACACTCCCCTCCCCCAGGCAGATCCACTCACTGCTCCGCCGCCCGGTGGCCGGGGAATTTATTAACAGCGGACCTGACTGGCGTCACAGTCCCTCTTCTACCCTTCCGAAAGATTCGTCAACTTGGGACGATGAGCAAGAATTTTTTGGTGTTTTCCCTTTGTCGGCGCAACACAAAATTTGGAGAAGATTTTGTACCAGAGACGATGACACTATAAATTACCCCCCCCCCCTCCTTCCGCAGCCGGAGAGGAGTCAGTCCTTGTGGTGTCGATTTTGCGGAAGTGCGGTAATCGGGCAAAGTTTGGTGCAGAATGGGACATCAGTGGAGGGAACGGACGATGATGGAGGTTGCGAGACGACAGTGGCGACTATTTGTGCGGTGCGCACGGACGAGAGGGCGTGATACCCGACGAGTAGAGGGCTACTGAGCATGGAGGTGCTCGGAGCACTCTAGAACATTCCGGACTGTTTTAATCTGGGCTAAATTAAGGTGGGACTGTATAAAAGGGTGATATGGAGTTTACTGCAAATATCGGAACTGTCAAACATGGACATATGGGAAGTGAAATATTTCAATATGTTTTTAAACACTGTTTATTGGGACATTAATTTATTTGAGGTTATTTTGAGTTGTATTGATTTAATTTATTTATTGTAAATTGTAAGTGATTGCCATTTTGGTGAGAAATTGAGTCGAGATTATTTTATTTGTTGTGGATGTAAATAAATTAGGAAATTATAATTAACTCTTTTATTTAATCAAGATCTCCATCCCTTAAATAACTTGGCTCAGAGCACTGACTTTGAGAAATTGTAACAATACATAATTTTTCTTGGTCCAGCACTAGCATCACGACGACTGCATCTCTGAATGTGATTAAAGTACGTATAAATTAAAAAATAATAATTATGCTTATGTACAATTATTCCGAAATGATAAGTGTTAGAGAGACCTATACCCCATTTAGAAAAGATGGAAAATCTATACCCACTATAGCCGGCAAAACATTATTACACCCAATAATAATTTGTTCCCAGATAAAATTTCGTTTATAAGTACTACTAATCTCTCATAAATTTTGGGAACATCGAAAGCAATTTGTTTCTCATGTATTTAATCTTCTTTGTTCATAGCAGATACTATACTGTGTGAAATACCGTCAGTAAAAGAGGAGTAAGGTTATCTCTTAACGTTATTCGCTGCACCTAGGATGAATCAAAATAAAGGGGAAAACATCTTGAAGTTAATAAACATAATTTATGAAAAGCAGATGGTGGACAAATTCGAAAACAGCGGTTTTAAAATTATTTTTGAGTCCCAATTAGTTTTCCATCAGCTTATAAAAAATCAATACAACTAGTCGTGAAATCCTTACATTATTAACGGAGTACTCTTACACCAAAAACTATTTTATCAGAATTCTCAATTTTTTTTTGTAAATAGCATTTAAATTTCTGCATAAATCCATGCCTCCAGCTATAAAGAGCATATACGTACCTATATAAATTTAAGATAATGAAACCTCACAGCCTACAAGTATTATACATAGCATTCAAGTCAATGGAAAATATTTTTTAACTTCAGGGCTAGGCGCGCTATTAGGGCATCTGTTTTGGTGCAGGCCAATGCTATTCTTAATAAACTTGATGTTCGTGACATAACATGTTGGAAGGCTGTAATTACTGTTGCCAAAACACCTGTATTGCATTCTCGTAAAATAACTTGGATTGGAATTAATTGATGACATTTTGATATTTCGTGAATTGGTTGCAACTACTGGAGATATGCGTGTATTGGTTCATGTATAGATTGTACATTCTTATAATAGTATCACAAATAGATTTTATTATATTTACATTAAAAAAGTGTCGGAAGCCTTTCAACGGATGAGCATAAAATTTTGAGCCCTCCGACTCCAGCAATGTCAATAATTGCCCAACTGGTGAAAGATAGTGAGTATTGAGGATTGATGACAACACCAGCCAGTTATACAAGAATAACTAAAATGCATAAGTAAAACATTACAACCATTAATATAAAAGGAAGGCATTTTAGTAAAAACAACATAAATAAATGAATAATTATATAAATTAAACATTAGTAACTGAAAAGAGCAAAAAATTGCGAATAACAAAGTTGACTTGCCAATTCAATAAAAAACCAACGAAATAATGTGATAAACAACGAATGCAAGCAAAATGTAACAAAATTAAGTGAATGCAAAACAAAGCGGAGTGAAAGAAATTTTCTGGAACGGAAATTTTACGAAAATGAATTAAAACGAACGAAATATAATGAAAAACCAAATAATGCAAAGTAAAATAATTGTTGCAAACGAACGAAATAGAGTTAAAAGCAATAAAAACCAGCATAATGTAAATAAACTATTAAAAATAGATCGATATGGCAAAAAAATAATAAACAAATAATGGTGAGGGAAGAGGGGAATAACGAAAATAAGTTAACTTTTACGAATATGAATAAAAAAGAACGAATTAAAGTGACAACAAATTTTAAGGTCATCCACTGGAAGGTATCCGACTTCGGTTTAGTATAAATAAAATAACAAAAATGTGTGATGCTAATACTAAAATATACATACAACTATGAGCACGCAAGTAGTTACGTTAAGTCTAGCTAACTATTTATAATAATTTTGACGAGAATATATAAATAGTTATTCTCTATGATAACATTTATAATTACGAAATCTCACTTGTTAATTCAGTCTATCTGACGTAGCCTCTTATTTTGTCAATAACTTATTTTCTTATATGCTATAATGTTATTTGTAGGCAATTTGAATCATTTTTGAAGGGCTGCGGTGGTGTAGTGGTCAGACTACTCGCCTCCCACCTAGGCGAACCGGGTTCGATTCCCGGCGGGGTCGCTCCCGGATTTTCGCATAGACGCGTGTGTCGACTCATAGCTTAAGTTTAGGCTAGTATGGCATTACAACCTTCTCACTATTAATTTTCTAGAAGAAAGCAGGAAAGTAAGCCTATAAAGAAAAATGTTTAAATTAAAACACTTGTACTCGGTTACTTCTGTTACTGACCTTGGCTCCATAGCGCAGCAGTATGTTTATAACTTGAGGACAAGGATCTTCGTTTGAAGAAATGTACTCTGCTAACACGGGCCGTAGTGGTGGACCTTCGTCACTTTCAATCACCAGATTTGGATCAGCTCCGTTGTACAAGAGATACTGCAAAATTTGCAGTCGATTTGGAATGTTGTCCGCACAAGCCACATGTAATGGTGTACCAATTATGGGAGAGCTGGAGTTCACATTAGCACCTGTTGAATAAATAATATACATTAGATTTACATTAACCAGTGGGAGAAACAAAAATGTCAAATTGCATAAAAAGTTGGAATGGGTAGTCAACCAACGTGTCTGCACACATACAGACGAAACAAAATTGGTACATTATAATACATATTGTTTTAATTTTAACAGGAGCTAATATTAATTTCATTTAGGAAATACTAACATTAACATAATATAAATGTTTTGAGATACGCTGGATCATATTTTGAATACAAGATCCACTCGATCAACACACGTAAGATATTCACCATGGTACAGAGAGAATGGAAATAAAAATGCTAGGTGGGAAGCGGAAACTTTTGACGATACCACACCGATGACTTATTGCTGTAGTACAGCAAACGATATCCAATAGGATGTTACACAGCTAGTGTCAACGTGTGTTTCTGTGTAATTTCCAACCCTGTTCTAAGTGGCCAAAATTTTCATACTATCAACAATATCATTTGAGTCATATCAATATTCTGGTCCTTTAACCTGTTTAGAAATTGTCCAGTCTTTTCTGCAAGTTTGCTGAAGAGGTCTTGGAATATGTTGACATTATATCGAACTTTGTTCTCGTAACTGCCGCTATTGTTATAATTACATGTTAATTCATCAGCGCGATTTATTGCATATACTCCAACAGGTGGATTTAGTATAATTTTTCCGATCACTGCAAAGTAGTTAATTGTATAGACCAGCCGTTTTTTTTATTGTGTAATCGTCGGCTGACATAACTTCATCATGCGGCAGACATATTTCCCTTGTAGTAAGAAATTAATACCATTATGAATGTACTCTGTAGCTCGTGCGAATACTGCAAGATATGTAAGATATCAGTCATATCCTGTTCTTAGTATCTTCGCACTTTTTGAAACAAACATCTGAAAAAATTACCCAATATCTGATGTGTTTAATTGTTTCCTAAATATGTCGTGTGTCACAAGAGTTTTATACTTCCTTTAACATCAAAGTATCTTATTTTTAGTTTGATTGAAGCTTTTATAATATTATATCTATAAATTATAATGTTCATTAAAAAGTATTAATATGAATAAAAACAGCGAGAATAGAGGTATGATGGTAATACCTAGTAATAAATTTTACTCATACAAAATATTCTTAAAATGATTGAGCAAAAATGCTATACGTTGTCCCATTGGTGTAGTTTTATAGACGTAGCAAACATTTTTGGCATTAGGCGGAGGAATGGCCTGTAAGTAGAACATCAGTAGGAATTCAGAAAAGTAGGGAGTAACAATGAATGGACTATACTACCAAACTAGAGCACTGGCTTCAAGTACTCTGGTCCAAATTTTATCTTCTGTAGCAATTGATGGTAAATACCGTTCCTTGAGCGCTTTCAAAATTCTCAGAAATGTAACAAAATATAAAGTAACTAAAGTTCAAAGAAATTTAAAAAAATTAAATAAACTAGATTATGGCTCAAATCCTTAATATTTTAGTAAAAAAGCGAGCAAATCATTACAAAATAAATAAAAAATAAATATAAATATATATTACATGATTGAACATTTAAATATAATTATATATTAACAAAAAATATTAGAGGTAAAACTAGCAATAACATGTTTAAAGAAATTATCTAAAAATATTAAATATTAAATAAATTAAGAAAATAATTATGCGAAAAACTACTTAATTTAATTAAAAGGAAACCTAATGCACTTATTTATCCATGATCTTTTTTAATAATTCTTGAATACTACGATAATAACCTTTTCCATTTATAATTTTAAATCTTTATTTTCAATAAATTTCAAAAATCTTTCAAAAAAATCTTTTTCAAACTATTATGACTAACAAGAGAATTTTTTACCATAAATTGTATCTATAGTTTGAAAATTATATTATTTAGTTTAATTTGAAATAACATCATTTTACAAACTCGATTGAGTAATTTAATTCTTTTAGCACTGTGCACATCTTGATTTGTTATTAAAAAATACTTTATATTATAAAAATTGAAAAAACTTATCAAGAAATGTAAAAAGTGTAATAAAAAAAAATGTAGAGATTTTTCGATTTAAAAACTCATGAAGAAATACTTTGTGACTGTGGAAAAATTCTTTTTTTAAATATACTGAATAACATAAAACATTTTATAATAGAGAGAAACTGAATATTTATGTAAAACCTATAATAACCTTTAAGAAATAAAAAGATTATATTATTATATCATCATCCAAAATCATAGAGATAGACTTCACAATTAATGTGGACTACACAATAATTAACGTCCCAAAAATTATTATAAAAAAAATTAAGGTAACTCAAAAAAATTTAAATTATATACATTAAAAATAATATGTTTATTTTTAAAATAAATATTTAAAAAACTTAGTAGTACATAAAAAGTAAATTTAGCGAAGATATATTTGAATAAACATAAAAAGAATTATTACATTATGTAAATCAGTTGTCATCAAAAGCTATCATAAATATTGTAGATAAAATTAATTTCATGATTTCCGAAGCATAAAACTAAGTCAGGTTTACTATATTTTGTTTCTAATGCTACAATGAAAAGTTAATATTTTAAAAAATGATATGGTACTCTATAATTTTTATAAATAAATTCACTTGGTGAATTAAGATTTTTAGCAATTAAATATAAAATAAATACATTTGGATTGTCCTATTAAAACATCCTAAAAACATTAAGAAATGTAATTAATAAAAAATCCATTTATGAATTCTGATGTAATATTTCCTAACAAAAAAATATTATTATTAGTTCATTAAAAATTATAATAAAGAGTTAGATAATTTATTGGAAAAATGAAATATTTCATATTACATTTCCAAAAGTTAACAATAAAAAGTTAATAAATTCATTTGAAAAAATATTTTATATTCGATTAAAAAAAATTAATGACAAAGAATTTAAAAAACTCATACTAAAAAATAATAAAATTATAAGAAATATTTAGCTTTTGAATCAAGAACTCAAACATTTGTATTTGAATATTTAGGAAATTACATAACTCCTTGTGAATTTTGAGAATCTGCTTAAACTTAATTACTACAAAATTTAATTACATTTTATCATCAAATGATGAAATAAAATTAATATAATATTAGAAGCCTCATTTAGAAGTCATTTGGAAGATATACAATACATTTATTCCAGAATTTTAAAAACATTAATTTATTTAATCAACTTAATTTAATGAAGTACCCTATTCGAAGAAATTTTAATAACAACATTTTAAAGCACAAGGCTCTTATGGCTATTATTTTCCATATACAATTTGGAACTTTGCATTAAAAATACATTCCATAAACTAGTTCATCATATATTAAACTACCAGATAAAAAAACCAACCTGGAATTAATAACAAAACATTTAGATCAAAATTTTTTTAAATTTATTTTATAAAGGCATTTATATATCAATTATATATAGAACCACAACAAATATATAATGCAAAAATAATGGTTTAACAGTAGATAATTTTTTAAAGAATTCAAAATACCAATGAAAAATGAAAATTGCTTATACATATAAATTTCAGATAAAATATAATATTTCAATAAATCTTTATTCTTTAATTAATATTTTCAATACATCCATTAAACATTATAAATAATAAACGAGATAAACATTTAAATTTATTATAATATACGAAAGATATACAGTCATTAGTGTTAGAATATATATTTATCAATTTTATTTTATTTTATCGTAGTATAACAAAAATTAGAAGTAGTAATTAGTTTTGATAGATGTTTAGCAATACGTAATTCTATATATAATTTTAATGAACATGAAGAATATTGTTTAAAATTGAAGACGTAAGAAAGTAAATGCAAACTTTAAAGACACAAATATATTTTAAATATTATGATTGCTTAGTAAAAGTTACTTTCATATTTTGTGTTGATTTTGAATGTTTTTAAAAAAATATGGATACATGTAAACTGAATCCTGAAAATTGTTATATAATGAATTATCGAAAACATGAAACAAGACATTTTTTATTATATTAAATATTGTAATGGTAATTAAAAATTTTGTAGAACATATAGGTAAAAATTCAACATAAGTTTATATTAAAATGTCAAAAAAAGAATCATAACAGAAAAAAATTATGACAAAAATTTATCGGACGACGAAATAATTGTAGCACGAGAAGTGCATGCGACAAATGCGAAGGGGAGTAATAAGGAAACAATATAGCAGGGAAAAATAAAATGGCTCCCAGAAACAAGATGGCAACTGGAAACGAGATAATGGCAGATAACAAGATGGCAACTGGAAACGAGATAATGGCAGATAACAAGATGGCGGATGTAAACAAGATGGCGACTGGGAACAAGATAGCCAACATAGGTCAAGGACACAATATGGCGACCAGAAACAATATGGCCAGATCGTCAGCACCCAGCCCTTGCCATGGAAACCCCCATTTCTATCTACTTTAAACATAATTGGCAAGTTTTTGGTAGTGCATTGTTAGTTTCATGTATGTTACAAAAATTAAAGCAATTCAATATTCACGTTAATAATAGAGTTCTGTATCATAAACGTACTGCATGTTTTTTCGTGTGCCTGGAATTCCAAAATATACTACATACAACATGCCAATCATCTGGCTCACAGTGTCTGGAGGTGTTGCTCCTTCCCCCTCCCACCGCTGCCGTGGGCGATCCCTGTAACGGCAGGCGACATTATAAAAGTAAACGGACTAAGAAGTTAGAAACTAAACAAAAATATAATATTGAACTACTACATCGGGAGAGGCTGATCTTTATCTGTGACCAAGAAGTATTGGTAGCTGGCCAACAAAGTACGTAGATAGAAACAAAGCTTCCCGTGACTTCAGTTTGAGAATCAACTGTTGAATAATATCATCCTCTTACCTCACACACACATGTGGAATCGGGGAGGTTGCATGATTTGAGGAACCAATGCATAGGAGTATTCACCTGGAGTGACGTCGGGAAACCATGATAAACCTGCAGTATGGCCCAACCATAGTTGAAACCCTAGTCCATCCTATTACGAGTCCATTGTATTACCGTCACACCATCTTTCTTCATTTATCGTTTAATCTTCGTGTTGATGCTAAGTACAATTTAAAAACGGTGTATTTGAAGAAAAAGACTGCTTGAGATCTCGGTTAGTTTCTAACTGTATGTAAATTTTCGCACTTATTCGATTCTTACAGTGCTCCGTGACCAAATTTTCGTCCTCAAAGTTTAGTACTTGATTTGGGTGTATCTTTACACCTGCTAAAATATTTGAAATTTGACATCTACATTAGAGTTAGTAAAATTTTTCTTTAATATGTGTGAAACAGAGATTCTTAAAACCATTGTGTAAAAATACAAATACTGCAGTAGTTTCCGCAAATTACACATTTAAAATGTGATATCACGATTTTGTACATGCATGTAAACATTTCAAATTTTCATATTATTCTTTGTACTCAGGATATGTTACCTTACACTGAGTTCATTACTGTACACATTTACATTTTAATACGTACAATACTGACATCAAGCCTTTAAATAATGGCCACATAATAAAAAAAAACTTAAGGTTTTAACCAGAAGTTTCTGTTTTTACACATACATCAAAATGTGTAATTTATCATATATTTTATTGTTTTTTAAACATAGATTGTAGTTATTGCCTCCCTTACAAAATTACCAGAATTTTATTAGTAAGTATACATTTTTTTTACGGTGTACAAGTCAAGCAAGAGGTTCGTCTTCACGAATTTCGTGATAACCAGTCTCGATTTTATTTTGGCACTGTTTTAAGAATATAAAAAATTAGTAAACGTGAATACCAGCGACTACGTTTAGATTCGTGATCTCATACAATATGTTATAATTTCATTTTTAGGTTCATGAAATCCTAGAGAACGTAACTCTTTGAATCCAAATTGTCATCATCGTGTTAATCATAGTTCTAATACAATATGTAACAAACTTCTGCTTTGATTAACCATAGCGATTTATACATAAACAATAATTTTCTCGCTTTACTTACAGACTTCAATCTTGTAAACATTATTTTGTATAATATAAATTACATTTATTCTGCTATCAGGCCCTACCTACATTTTAATACCATAAGTTGAAATCTGATAAAAACGTCGTGATTCAAAAATGAAGGTAAACTACAGAATGCGACAGATGCGAAGGTGACTAATTGGGAAACAAGATGGCGGGCGAAAACAAGATAACAGCTGGAAACAAGATTATTGCCGAAAACAAGATGTAAACTGGAAACAAGTTCACATCCCGATACAAGATGGCAGGGAGATACAAGATGGTGGAAGAATTTTCGTAATTAACAAAGATACTTCGTTGATCAAATAGTGTACATTTCTTAGATGTTAAAAAATAAAATATAACGATGTGTATTTCGTTGCAATGAAATAAAGTGCAACAAAATATGTAATATAATGCAGGTTTCGAAAATTCGTGCCCATGAGGAAACTAGATTCAAAATATACATAATCATACACATAATTAGATCCTTCGTGCCTGTCGGGGAACTTCATTGAGAATGCTTAAATGTGTCAATATTTTAAAACCAACTTTTCAAATCATAAATAAGATTTGAAACGTCAGTTTTAAAATATTTATGCATATATATACATAATATTTATCCCGGGCGAATCACATAAAATTTGTACCACAAATATTTCTGTAATAGAAGCTGCTATTGATGTGTTGATTTCACAGAATTGAGGCGTAGACAAGGGCTCATATTGTCAGCCCAGGCACATGTTTGAACAATTATTAGAATGTGTATTTCTTGAAAAAAATTAAATTTCGTCAAATGAAACAAAGCATATTCACATCAAGAAAATAAAGCTTGGGTATATTAGAATGCCAGTGGTGTATATCGCAGGATTATATGCAAGTAGTTTAAGTGCTACCGTAATATGACAATTTTAAAAACATACAACTGTGTTCTCATTTTAATTGCTTGGTTACTTGGCTACGATGCTCGTATGTGTGTTTAGATTATATTTCCTTTACAGTGATTGCATTGGGACCTTATTGTCAGTACTTGGTGTTAGTTTATACTACCTAGACGTAGGACGTGCTGGAAGATATTATTTACTAATGTTGAAAATGTCGTCATGAAAATGTTGTATGGAGAATGTGAGAAGAATAGTGTTCGTTCTTGTAATGTGTACCCTGAACGTTATCCCAATAAACATCAATCATCTCGAAAATTATTTGCGAACCTCTTAAACCAATTGCGGAAACTGGAAGTGTAACACCCGAAAAACGTTACAGAAACGAGTGACCAGAGAAGTGGGTGAAATAAATGTTCTAGCTACTGTTGCTGTAAATCCGCAAGTTAGCTCCAGTGCACTCACAAGAGGGAGTGGCTTGAGTCAGGCAAGTGTACTGCGCATTCTGCACCGTCATAAGTTCCATCTGTATCATGTGTCTCTACATCAAGAGCGACATGAAAACGATTTTGAGAATCGTGTTAACTTTTGTACATGGGGATTAAGACATGATACACCAGATTTTCCATGTAATCTGTTAAGTGATGAAGCAACATTTACAAATCATGGCCAAGTCAACCGCAGAAACATGCACTATTGGTCAGTAAACCATCCCCATTGGCTTCGTTAAGTGAAACGTCAGAGTCCATAGAGTGTCGATGTGTGGTGTGTAAAAGTGAATCATCATCATCTCATAGGCCCTTTTTAGCCTATGTTCCGTAGGAAAGAAAGACTTATGTGATCACTTTCCTGCCAGTATGTGTGTCTGTGCGTGTGTAAGGCCCCTGCATTTAACTTTTGAATGCGGTAACCGAATTTCACCATGGACCATGATGGGCACTTACTTTCAAAATGACGGCCACATTAAAATTATGGTGATATGTGATGTCTCGGGAACCATTCAACCGATTTAAAACAAATTTTTTTGGCAGAGCATTATATATGCACAAAATTTATAGATTGATATTGTTGTTAATCCGCCATTTCGGAAGTTAGAACCACATGAAAAAATAAAGCTTTTATATTATTACTCAAAAACAACTAAACCAGTTCTAGCCAAATTTGGAAGGTAAGTGGTACTATAGTGAGTCATGTGAATGTGTGCAATTTAAATTTATTAGGCACTTATTTAAAAATGATGGCCATATAAATATTTTAGGTTTATTAAGTAGGTATATCAAACATAATGTAAGTCTGATTTTGACCGTATTTTATATGCTGAAAGTATCAATTACAAGTATCATATATAGAAACACATAACCAATTTCGATCGCCATTTTGTAAAATAGTGACACATGAAGTAACATAATTTTTATGTCACACCTCAGGAAAAAATTGACCGATTCCTACCAAATTTGGCAAACCAGTAATACTGTGGCAGGTGATGTAATTTGGTGAGTTTTAACTATATGAGGCACTTATTATCCATTTGGCTGCCATATAGCCTTTTATGCATAGTATGCTATATCATCGAAATAACATAACCAATTCTAACTTAACTTTGTATACTGACAGTATATATTTCAGCTGTCACAATTGGTTATGAGGAGCTTCTTTTGTCAGCCATTTTGTATGGCAGCAGTGCATGAACAAATAAAGTTTTTATGTCGAATCTCGGGAAATAATTGACCTATTTCTACAAAATTCGGCAAACAAGTTGTACTGAGGCATATTATGTAAACCGGTAGGTACGTTTTAAGTAGGTAGGACATTTATTTTCTTGATCCACAAAATTGAAATTTAGACAAAGGCCCATAATTGAAGCCCAACACAGATTTTAATAAGTATTATAATGTGTATTTTTTTTAACGAAGAACAATGCATATTCACACCAAAAAAAAATAAAATTAGAGGAAATGTGATTGTCAGTGGTGTTTTTTAAAGGATTCTAGTACAAGTAGTTTACATGCTATCGTTATATGACAATTTTAAATACCTATAGTTGTCTGCTCCATTTAACTGCTTAGTTACTAGGCTACGATTTTCGTTTGTTTACTTTTCTGTAGTGTGTATTTTCAAAATGACGTCTACATAGCCATTATAGCTTAGTATGCTATAGTGTCGAAATCAGGTTATCATTTCTAACTTAAATTTGTATACTGGATATATATATATATATATGATCAAGTGTGTCTACACAGAGCTTCTTTTATTTTATGTACCAAGGGAGAGCGATGAAGCATTCGTAGCCATGAAGACCGAAATCGACGAAAACATGATGATGTACAGACAGATCGGGACGATGGATTGGATGCGGATTTGCCACGCAAGTACGGAAGAGAGTCTTCAAATCTAATGCTCTGGTTCGCCAGTACCTACGATCGTACACATCTCGCAATAATGATACGACATATGGCGTATACAGGCATAATGCTACATGGTTCCTCAGTGCTGATGAAATAGAGTTTCTACCAGGTGGGACCATCTGAGTTGGCGATTACAAGACACATGGAACCCCCGGGCTATATGAACTTCTATTTCACAAGGAGCCTAGGGAGTTAAAGAATCCGACCTTTTGGAAAACATGACCTTGCTCGAACTCACGCATGCGCTTTACCAAGGTAATGATTCTGAAATGGCGCTTATAAGGACGGAGTTCACGAAAAAAAATCGACAGTCTTGTAGACCTCTTCAGCGGCCTAGCACTGAAAAGCGGCGACGGTTTAAAGAAGATAGACGACAATGACAAGAACTACGACTACGTATTCTGGGACGACCCGAACGAGCTTGTCGATAGGCTGCAGCTACTGTTCGCTTCGCAAAGGGTTGGAAATTACTCCCACATAAACGAGATAATTTCAATCGTCTAAGAACTTAAGGAGGGATGCTAAATATAATGATTCTATTGGGAATCGCTAATGAAATTCAAGCATCTGCGAGACACAACTACCGCCACCGCAAGGTCGTGATAGATGAGATGAATGATCTGTTTCTAGCCGACCTCGTCGAGATGATACCATATGCTCGGGTCAACAAGAGCTATAAATACATATTGACAGTCATCGATGCATATAGCACATTCTCCTGGGCCGGGCCCGTCAAGTTGAAGAATGCACATGATGTTACTGAGGCCATGGCTAACGTATTGCGCGAAGGATGCATCCCGACTAATCTACAAACCGACCAGAGCAAAGAATTTTACAATGCAAATTCCAAGGCCCTGATGAAGAAACATAACATAAATCATTATTCCATGTACAGCAATCTCAAAGCTTCTATGGTAGAGAGGTTCAACAGGATTCTGAAGGGAAAAATGTGGAGGCATTTCGCTGCGGATGGCAGCTACAAGTGACTGGCACTACTGCCAAAAGTCGTTCGGGAGTACAATTCTACCGTTCATTCAACCACTCGCATGAAGCCCGAAGACGTGAAAACATGCTGGAACATTGTACACTGACATGAAAAGGAGGTACCCATGTAAGCCTAAAGCCAAGGTTGGGGACCTGGTGCGCATCTCCAAACAGAAACGCATCTTCGAGAAAGGGTTCACTGCGAATTGGAGCCGCGAACTCTTTCTTGTGCGACGTATACGCAACTATGCTCTAAGGACCTACTTTCTCGAGGATCTGAATAATGTTCCCATCCATGGTGGTTTCTACACAGAGGAAATCCAGCCTACAAAGTTTCTAGGTGTGTATTTGGTCGAGAAGGTGTTGAAACGATGTAACGGAAGGGTGTACATCAAGTGCTGCCTGCTTCAATTCCTGGGTAGCTGAAGCGGACATCGAGCGGAATTTGATTTTTCAATTTGCTTTTGTTATCAAATTCCTTCCTTTTTTTGCAAAGTCCCGTTGTCTTTTCTTGATTTTTGGGAACTATTTTATTATGAACGTTTATGGTTAACTTAAGATTTAAAGGAAATGTAAATTAAAAATAATATTTGAAAGCTTTAATTTTGAAATGAATAATCTTACACAAAATTGTAATATTACTATATTAAATTTCTTAAAGTAGGAACCCTTTTTCGGTCTTCCTACCTCACTTTTGTTTGCTTTGTTTGTTTCAATGTTGTCACACCAGATAGCAGGGCGTGTGGTCTTTGAAGTTGTTCTGATTGCATTTTTTCTTTTGTATGTTTTATAATGTGGCAAACGAATTTGACAATGATTTTTTTTTTGTAACTCATATGTAAAAATTGTTAATTTCTTTATTATAAAATATTTTTGGAACCACAGTATGGCTATTCGAGAAATCAAATAAAAGTGGTGTGTTTAGGAAACACCCAAGTTTTTTTGCTAGGACAAAAATTTCTTGACTCGATAGTTTCGAAAAACTATCTACGTTATGTGAACTTGTAAAAGATTTATTTCTCTTCATGACAGCCTAGGTAAAGTAATTCGGATGCTATTAAGTTTTTGTCACACAGTAATTGTTTTTTGCTGTCCATCTATATTTTAATTTTTTTTGTGTGTAGTGGTCAAACTTTGTAGCCGACAAACCCGTTGCCATCGATGATGTGAGGTGCGTTCTAGAACGTTCTCGTACTTGAAGTCATGGTCTAGTGCTGTTTGTGGTGAACCATGAATTGATCTTAGTTCTTTTGCCTGGGCAACTTTAAGTCTGGACAGGTGCTCAGCAATCACAGTTAAGGATTTTTTACGTTTATTTGCATGACTGCACCATTTTCCTTATTCAGCGAGATACACTAACACTACAAATAACTTTTTTTTCCATCAACGAAAGTAATTTTCCAAAAACAGTTTCAAATTTTAATTAGCAAGAAAACTTAGTTTTAATTATAACATTAATAATTTTTTTCCAAGAACAGTTCCAATTTTAAAAACAACAAAAAAAAATTCGTTTGAAAACTGATGTTCATCTAATAATGTATTTTGATAACTGTATGCGATCTTAATAATTTATTTTGGAGGGTACACCCTAGTAGTTAAGTCCATAATAATACATAAATTCATATGTGATAGTGTTAATTTTTTTTTGTTGTGCCCCCTATTGGGGTTTGCTAAAGAAAAAATAAAAAAAATAAAAAAGAGAAGTGCGTGTGTTTTATGAAAAAATTACAATAACTTCCTGGCAATGGTACAAATGTTTTTACCTAGTATGTGCATCTCTCAGAGAACCGGTAAATTACTACCTTTTTGTCAAAACAAAATGTTTCCATGAAGTTTGTCTTAAAGTTATTTTGCTTTGCAGTTGCGTTAATAATTATTTAATTTTTATTTTTTTGGATGTTTAATGTTTATGTAAAAAGACAGTCAAGTAAAAGGGCTCGGCTCTTTTGTTTAAAGTATCGTTGACAAGACGGTTCACACTTCTATCACAACCATTCTGAGGAGTCTTTTGGGTACTATTGGTGCTGAGGTTGGGGGCCATTTTGGTTTGGTGATCCCTTTTGGGGATATGTTGATCGGTTGTTCCGTAACCCGCACACCAAAGGGTGGCAGAATAATATTGGTAGCAGTGCATGTTTTTTTTTGCTCATGTGATCATTTTTGTTGTCCAGCGCACAATGCAAGACGTACAACAGCTTGTCTTTACAGATGGTTTTAAAATCGTTGGATTGGACGAAGGTGACCTGCACATCGCCCTGACTGTTCACCAGATCTGTCACCTTTAAATTTTTTTCTATGGGGAATGTTAAAATATACTGTTTACAAGGACATACCCACTACACCAGAATATATTAAACAACGTATTACAACTGCCTGTTCTGAAATTTATGCTGAAATACTACATATGCAGCAATTTTACATGACAGACTGGAAGCTTATATTTTAGCTGGTGGTCTTCATTTTCAACATTACCTGTGAAGGACAGTTTTCTTTTTCTTATTCAGAATTCACAGCAATTGTTTAATCACTTTTGTATTTCTTAAGAGTGTGCTGATACATGGTGCAGTAAAACCACATAAATGTACATGATGTAACATGTGTTTTCCTGCACATTTAGATTAAAAACACACACACTACAGAAAAGTTAACATATGAAAATCATAGCCTAGTAACTAAGCAGTTAAATGGAGCAGAAAACTATAGGTATTTAAAATTGTCATATTACGATAGCATGTAAACTACTTGTACTAGAATCCTGACATTCGCATTTCCTCTATTTTATTTTCTTGGTGTGAATACGCATTGTTCCATTTGAAAAATCTAACTTCGTAAAAAAAATACTCATTCTAATACTTATTGAAATCTGCATGGGGCTTCAATTATGGGCCTTTGTCTAAATTTCAATTTTGTGGATCGAGAAAATGAATTAAAGGTTTCATTTCCAAAATATTTGCTGTGAAAATTTAAGGTGGTTCATCCTTCATAAGAGCCGAGTGACGCTCGTCAGGAGAAGTTAACAAAGTGCCATTTAATTATTTTTTCAGGTTCGGGACATACTTATGAGTTTCTGTGTTGCAAAAAATTAAATACCACCTTTGAATATCTTTTTAAAACATGACAGTCAACAGATTTAAATTACAATGCCAACATCATTGACAGGTGAACACATATGCTCTTTACATATAAAATAATTAATTTCTTGACGACCAGCAACCTTGTAATGCAGTTGGATTCGATACAGTAATACTGATGTTAGACATTCGTGTAGTTTCGGCAATATTTAGTTAAACAGGGAAACATAAAAGTTATAATAACCAATAACCATATTTTTTGTTGCCTCAGAGGTTTACTTTTGAGAGTGGTGAAATATACTTTGTTTATTATGGAGTCAAATGGCAATGTTTATATTAACAAATGGCGGGAGTATACAAATTCGTAGAAAGGGCATACTAACCAGTGCCTTAAAAAATGCTCACTTAACCGCGAATGGCCTTAAAGTACTTATTCACCACTGAGTGATACTTAATAATATATTTTATTCATAGACTGTCTTTACCTCTGACGTTTTTGCGTAAGTATTTTGAAAGCGCTTGGCTATGTTGCGATATCTATTTTTTTGTCACGTTTTCTTTTCCGATTTTTACCACTTGAGAGCTTACGTCTTTTTTCGTTGCTCCTTGTTAAAGTAAGCCGAATGAAAAACTACGAACTTGTGGAAGCACGCACAAGAAAACCGTACACACACAAACTGACAATGAACACTCACCAGTCGAAGAAGTCTGCAGAAGTTCATAATGGTACCCTGTGGTACCAGGGGGGCAGCTGTCACTCATCCATTAGCTATGGCTAGCACATTCAGCCGTCTGTCACGTTCATAGCTCCCACCTACCTGAAGCTACTGTCAGTTTTAGTTAAAAGTGCTAAAGGACGACATTCAATCAAATTAACTTCATCACCTCTATGTACGAGGCACTGAAATAGTCTTTTTGTCGTGTAGCACGATTCATAGAATTGCAAGTAATGAAGTAATAGTTTATTCCTGTACTGATATCGCTTGAAACTTTTCACATGTACATTGTTACAGAATTCCCAGATGTATGAACAGTTGCAATTTTGACTCTGAAAAAAAAGCTCCACAATTACATTTTGAAGTTTACAAGATGTATTGAAGGTAATATGGGAATCCTTACAAGTGCGCGTTAATTTTGAAGATAATATGTTGCGAACACACAACATTGTTTCATTTTAAAACATTTCTTTCAACATGGTATGGTGTGGTTTACATATTACCATTATTCCTTGATAGAAACATGTGATCTTAATGTGTCATTTGTTTGAGAATATTAGTCCCGTATGTTCATGTTCACCATGAATAAATATCCCTTCTTTGAAGCCATTAAACATTTTTAGAAGAGTTTTTATAAGTACAAGTAAGTATAGTGTGAAATGTGTAATAAATCACCTACATTATACAAATATGTGAGCAGAATTGGGAAATGTGAAGGTTAGACCCAGATGCTCCCTTGGATATGATAACCAATGCTTTAGATTTTGCCAATGGCATAGAGCTGCATCAGCTAGTGCCGCGGGGGGGGTTTCCAGTATTTGGCCTTCTTCTTCAAGAAGCTCAGCCCAACACAGCAAGAGTATGCAGCCTACAATCAGGATGTCTTTTTGTGTATTTAGGGATACAGTTGTTCCAATTCATGGTTGAGGAGAGAGAGTTCGCAAAATTCACAGACCACAAACCTATAGTTTTAGCTTTCTCACAAAATCCAGATATGTGTTCACCTTGTTGGTCCTGCCATCTCGACTTCCTTAGCAAATTCACTTAAGATATTCAGCATATCTTTGGGCCTGAATATGCTGAAGTTGGCACCCTGTCCATGGTGGATGCTGTCACATCAACCCTGAATTATCAGGCTTTGGCTTCATTGCAAGCTGAAACAGGTATTTGCAGCAGTTCTTGCATCAGGGTTTGGGTCTACACCTAAGTAAAATCCACTTGTCAGAACCCCTGCTGGAGGTCTACAAAGATGTCTCCACCCCAACAGTGAGGCCCTTCATTACATCTCTATTCGACCATACTGTGTTCGGTGTGGGGCCCCAGCTGGCTCATTCAGACATCAAACATTATGTTAGTCACAATGGTTTGTGTGGCCATTTGTGAAATTGGACTGCAGAGGATGGGTATGCGCCTGACTTAAGTATCAACAATCCAAAATGTCCTGGCATGCTTCTATACTGACAGGTTTTTTCCTGTCACCATCATCCTGATGCGATAATTTCTATATTGAGATTGGCTTTCATCTGACCATGTCCCAGGGTTTTTGTTACTGTTTGAACATCATAGGTTGTTTCACCTGTTGGCCAGAAATAGTCCCAGTGAAAAACATCGAGGCTGCAGCCATTCTCCGAACATTTTTCAATATCTGGACTTCACACATTGGCACCATACTGCAGATCACCACTGATCAAGAGTGGCAGTTTGAGTCCTCTCTCTTCAGGGACCTCAGCAACCTGGCAGGGATGATTTGCTTGCAGGAAACTGCCTTCCACCCTGCTTTGAATGGCATGGTTGAGAGGTGGCACCAACAACTCAAGGCAGCTATTCGTTGCCACAAGACCGAGCACCGGGTGGACATATTACCTACTATCCTCCTGGGCATCCAGGCAGCCTGTCAGGAGAATCTTCATGCATTTGTGGCTGACTTAGTGTATGGGCAACCACTACATCTGCCTGGCGAATTCCTAGCTGCTCATCAAAGTGCCCAACACATGGATACAAGTGGTATCATCCAGAAACTCCATCAACACTTCAGAGACTTACAGTCTGTTAAAGGAATTAGACATGGGGAGCACTAGCCATTTGTGTTCAAGGACTTGTCAACTGTGATCAAAGTCTTTGTACATTGCAAGGATCTGAAAGGAGCCCTTCAGCCACCTTACGAATACCTTTTCGTGGCCCACTGCCATACCCACAAAACTGTGACACTTCAACTAATTGCTGGCAGGCCACTGTCTTATTAGAAAGCCTCATATATGCATTAATGGCCCTTGACCACTTGCCAAGTGACCACTCCACAACAACACCTCTATCACAGCTGGAACCATTCCCATCTCTTCTGACTTCTGAGAGCTTATCTTAACCCACCCCCCTGTGGTGAGGAGATCTGGTCACCATGTCAACTTCCCCGACCATTTCCAAGGTGTTTTCTCGTGATGTGGTCCTATTACTTCCTTGGGGTGATGTGGTAGCACTGCCCATAACCACAGAGGAAAACATTTCTCCACCAGGGACAGCACACGAGACTGTTTACATCGTCTTCCTGGCAGCCTGGAATCTGACATGCTCCACTGGGCGCAATTATCCGAAGCAACTGCATGCAGAGGACACAAGTTTGAACCCTTGACCTAACACTCTTGTCTGGCGAGTCAGGTCGAGAACTACACTGAAATGCCAAAAAACTGGTACACCTACCTAATATCGTGTAGGGCCCTCGCGAGCACGCAGTAGTGCCAGAAGACGACGTGGCATGGACTAGACTAATGTCTGAAGGTATGCAGGAGGAAATTCACACCATGAATCCTGCAGGGCAGTCCACAAATCCAAAGTAGTGCGAGGCGGTGGGGATCTCTTCTGAACAGCATGTTGCAAGGCATCCCAGATGNATGCTCAATAATGTTCATGTCTGGTGATTTAGGTGGCCAATGGAAGTGTCTAAAGTCAGAAGAGTGTTCCTGGAGCCACTCGGTAGCAACTCTCGACGTGTGGGGTGTCGCATTGTCCTGCTGGAATTGTCCACGTCCGTCGGAATGCACAATGGACATGAATGGGTGCATGCAGGGTATCGGGCAGCATGCTTGCGTATCTGTCACATGTCAGAGTCGTATCTAGACGTATCAGGTGTCCCATTTCACGCCAACTGCACACGCCTCATACCATGACAGAGCCTCAACCTACTTGAACAGTCCCCTGTTGACATGTAGGGTCCATGGATTCATTAGGATGTCTCCATACCCATACACGTCCATCCACCCGATACAATTGTAAACGAGACTCATCAGATCAGGCAATGTGTTTCCAGTCATTAACAGTCCAATGGCGTTGTTGGCGGGCACAGGCGAGGCGTAAAGCTTTGTGTCGTGCAGTCAACAACGTTACACGAGTGGGCCTTCGGCTCCGAAAGCCCATATCAATGATGGTCCGTTGAATAGTTAGCACGCTGGCACTTGTTAATGCCCCAGCATTGAAATCTGCGCCAATATGAGAAACAGTTACACGTCTGTCACGTTTAATGATTCTCGTCAGTCGTCATTTGTCCCGTTCGTTCACGATCTTTTTCCGGCCGCAGCGATGTCGAAGATTTGATGTTTTACCGGATTCCCGATATTCACGGTACACTCGTGAAATGGTCGTATGTGAAAATCGAAATTTTATCGCTACCTCGGCGATGCCATGTCCCATCTCTCGTGTGCCGACTATAACACCACGTTCAATGTCACTTAAATCTTGATAACCTGCCATTGTAGCAGAAGTAACCGATCTGGCATCTTTGCCAGACGCTTGTTGTCTTATATAAGCACTGCCGACCACATTGCGTTACTCTGATTGGTTCCATACCTCTGTTATTTACATACGCACGCCTATACCAGTTTTTTTGGCTCTCCAGTGTATGTAACATATGCTTCGAGTGTAGCTATCCTGCGCTAGGACAGTTCAGCGACTTGATTTATGCTTGTACTTCATAGAAAAAATAAATTACTTGTATGCCGATATGCTTGGCTTTTATTTCAGAGAGCTCTCACCTAATGCAGATATAGACCTAGTAGCTACAACAATGGGCCGATAAGTATTCAATCAGCATTAACCAACACTGTTAAATTAAATGTTCACAAACATCTTTATTTATATAAAAATTGAGATGGCCATTTATCTCCTTTTCAGTCTGGATTTCAGAATAAGTATAGCACTGCTACAGATGTAATGCATATCAGAGATGATGTAAGAAATAATATGGATGACAGAAAGCTTACTCTTTCAATTCAACTTGACTTCATTAATGCATTCTATATAATTGATCATGAATTGCATTTGAAACATATGTCTACACTCTTTCATCCTCGCAGCACTGCTGTGCAGTGCAATTGTTTTAGTCATACCTAATTGAACATAAATGGTGTGTTAAATTAACCCATTTTGTCTCTAGTTGGTACAGTATGCCATGTGGAGTCTCAGAGTGGCCTGTCCTTGACCATTGTTTTTCTCCATTTTCATTAACTATTTACCAATGTGTTTTCGGTATGTGAGCTACCACTTGTATGCATACTAATGCTAAATATACATAGGTAATGCACCAGGTAAATTAAACAGCAGCAATGATACAGTGAATATTTACCTATTTAATACAGTTGAATGGTGTATGAATAATGGGTTGCAATTAAATGCTAATCAAACTGGGTACACAATAATAAGTTCAAGTAAACTGAAAAGTAAATCGATCCAATCACTATAGGGACTCAAGAAATGTAGGTGCACAGATTTTTTATTTCCTTGCTATCAATAAAATTGGCAGAAAAGTATTCGCTTCATTGTACTCTCTTAAGCATTTTATAAACTTTCTTCCAATAGCAAAGAAAAATCCCCTTGAACAGTCGATTATTTTTCTCTCGTCGATTAATGTGACGTTGTTTACACCAACCTTACTTGCGAATATGCGGCAAAACTACATCACTTTCGAAACATACATGTACCTTATGTACTCAATTTGAAACCTCGAGACCATGTTAGCATTAATTAAAAAAAAAAAAAAAAAAAAAAACTCAACTGGTTCAATCTATAAGAAAGACGCAAATTACGTTCGTAATACTTCTCTAAGAAAATAAATTAATACCACATAACCTCATACCTCTTTGAAACTTTCAACAAAAAAATAATTTATGAAACTTTTACATGCATATAAAGACGATTTTTTCACAATCGTAATGCTGTTTTATATACAATAGAATATTTACGTCGATAATAACTCGTCTAAGGAACAGAATATTTGATCATACTGTAAAAATTAAAATTTTTTTATTTTATCCAACATTTGAGTTAGCTGCATCTAAACCTGAGCCTTGGTCTACTAAGAAACAAACACACATAAGTAAGAAAAAATGTGGAGAAAATTTTTTTTGTTACCTGCACTGATGATTAGCTTTATCATGTCGGTGTCACCTTTGAGGATTGCTAAATCGAGCGGCGTAGGCTTCTGGTAGTCACGAGGGTAGTTAACATAGGCACCTTGCTTTATCAGCAGGTTTACCAGCTGTAGGTTCCCGGACAGCACCGCGTAATGCAGCACTGTGCGGAAATCGTGGCGGGCATCCGTCGTGGCATTCACGTCTGCGCCGTATGAAAGCAGCAGCAGAACCGAGTCGATGCCCTGGAGAGTAACAGCAAAGTGCAGAAATACGCGAAAAATTTGTCCACATGCTTAAGTTTAATATGCATACACTAGTAACAACTGAAAATTATGGATTCTACATACAAGGGATGGAAAAAATAATATAAACACCATGAAATATAGTACATTTTGTTCCATGTTGGTAACACTTCTTCCGTGTAAATAATGCGACGCATATTTTTTGCACAGTTAACGTGCCAAGTCTTGTATGTTATATTTCAGTGTATTATACGCTTTATTCCGCGACGGTTAAAATAAGCGATCGGTGAAATGTGTGATCTCTCAGACTTCGAAAGAGGGCA
The DNA here is from genome assembly GCA_002778355.1 of Clitarchus hookeri. Classification (NCBI taxonomy): domain Eukaryota; kingdom Metazoa; phylum Arthropoda; class Insecta; order Phasmatodea; family Phasmatidae; genus Clitarchus; species Clitarchus hookeri. The sequence continues at coordinate 1,540,159 of NQII01000005.1, read as the reverse complement.
AATCGTTGGTGCTTGGTTAGCGGGAGCGTCTGTGACGAAAACAGCATAATTGTTTAACGTTTCACGAGCGACAGTATCCACGGTAATGACAGCATACACAAAACATGGTAAAACGTCATTGGCGAAGAGGAATAGTGGGCGAAACCCAAAGTTAACTGACAGAGACCGACGAACATTAAAAAGAAATGTGGCCAGACAACAAAAAACTACCGTGGCAAAAGTGACAGCAGAACTCAACACTCACTTGAGTAATACTGTTTCGACAAAAACAGTACGGCAGGAGCTCCAGAAAGCTAACATTCATGGAAGGGCTGCAATTGCGAAAGCCTTTATAACGGAAACCAACGCTAAGCTGCGAAAGAAGTGGTGCCACGATCATAAAACCTGGACACTTGATGATTGGAAGAATGTGGTATGGTCCGATGAATCATCGTTTACATTGTTTCCTACAAACGGCCGGGTTTATGTATGGAGAACCCCAAAAGAAGCCTACGATCCGGACTGCCTGCTTCCTACAGTCAAGCATGGGGGAGGTTCCGTTATGATTTGGGCGGCTATATCGTGGTATTCAGCTGGTCCTCTCATTCACATCACTGGCCGGATTACTGCGAATGAATATCTCGACATCCTCAATGATGAAGTTCTTACTATGACTAGCATATTGCTGCCAAACACTGCCATATTCCAAGATGATAATGCGCCCATACACACAGCCAAAAAGGTTCAGTCTTGGTTTGAAGAGCATCAGAATATCATCAAACATCTTCCCTGGTGAGACCTCAACATAATTGAACCGTTTTGGGGAGTTTTAGATCAGAGAGTGAGTAGCAGATTTCCATCTCCAACATCATTGAAGTAATTGGTGGATGTTTTGGTACAAGAATGGGACAACATTCCGTTGGAAACTATTCAGACACTCTACGAATCTGTTTCGCGAAGAATTGCAGCTGTTCTGAAAGCGAATGGTGGCCCAACACCTTATTAATAAATAAATATTGTGTATATGTCAGGTGTTCATATTATTTTGTCCATCCCCTGTATATTAAAAAATATGTCATTGTGTTTATGGTTTACTTAAACTCCACACTCCTAGATCTCTTCCCATTCAGTTCAGGGGATCTACTCATGAACTCTCGGCGGTTACGAATTCAGTCTGTTCCCAAATGAATATGCAGAGATTTCTATAAATAACAATTTTAAGATTCGGTAAGTTCATATGACAGGGTCTTCAAACAAGTAACAAATTACTGATTTTGAAGATGAGCACACTCACATTAACCTTTAATTAAGAAGCACTGTTTTTGGTAACGCAGCTCTAGATAAAAGGGTCAGTGGTGACGGAACTACATTTCTTGAAACAAAGAAAGGGGTAACCTCTTTGTAATCCAGAATTCCCAACCACAAAGTAGTATCTTCCTGCGGCAGGCAGCATAGGCGCAAGTGATGGAGAAGTGGTAGTAATAATCATGGTAGTATTAAATTTCTGCTGACCAGTGCAGTTGAACTCTAGGCATTTTTCGCTGAATTGGTTAAATTATGTAGTAAACTATTAACTCATATATATTGGGTTTTTAGATATACAGTCCTTAAATAAAATAAACTACGCAATATTTATGGGAAATACAACACAATCAAAGGAGTATTTAGTGAGTTTGTGAATGCTGTACTAACATTCGCGGAGACCCGTGTTCAATTCCCGGTCCAACAATTCTCATTTATGCTTTTCATGTTTTCCCGAAATCATTCCAAGCGAATGTCAGATAGTCTATCAATAAAGGCCATTTCCGATTCATTCCCCTTACTACTTACTGTCTCTGCCACTGGTTCCATCACTTATGATCCTGTTGTTTGGCGAGATTTTAATCAAGAAATTACTGATATAGCTAATAAGCCTACTTTCCTCTACATGGGTGCAAATTATTTTTAGTTAAATACTTAAAAGCTTTGAATGTAGGTAGGTCTTGATGTCTCGTAGACAGCGATATCATTAACGATGAAACCAGAAAAATATATAACAGCACCGAGACAAATACATATATACCTAATTCCTTACCCAGGACTGGAACCCAGAAAATCTCATAAAAATCATTGTAATCTTTTGTTCGATAGGGTTAACTGACCTAAATATTTGCATGGCCAATATTATGAAAATGTGTGTGTGAAGAAAATAAAACACGTACGTTTACATGGCCTAACACAACTTATGTGAAGAATTTGGTTGTAATCTATTGGGTCCCCGATATAAGACATAAAAACCTTATCTCATTAATCGGTGCTATCTTATAAAATTTCCAAAAAAAAAGTTCTGTAAACGATGCTTGTAATATATACTGTCATCATAAAAAGTATGGTTTATTTTGTTTAAATAGTTTAATAGACATGCTAATAATATCAAAATATCTACAGATTGGAAATGAACTCTGGCGACAAACTTCGGCCGGTGATTCCTCATAAAAAAAGGTCTTAAATATATACACGACATATAGCCTAAGTCTATTACGAATATGTGAAAACTGCCCTTGAAAGTGTATTTGAAGCAGACATTTTTTGCTAGTAACACAGTCAGAATGAACGATAAATATCTCAGTTTATGGATACTGCATTACTAAAAGGTGAAGTACAAAGCATTACAAATCCACAGGAAATAACAAACAAAGCGGTACAGTTACATTTTGATTTGCACAAATGTGCTGCCAACACCTTACGTTTCAGGAGGGGGGGGGGTGGATATTGGAGCCCATATTTTTGTGCTTCGGTAGGGTTAAGCTCCATTCTGTATATGGCCGCAATTTCAAAAATCAATATCTGACCCCACTTAAATCTTGTAATTTTACATGGCATTCTGTAGAACCAATGGTGTGCAAAATTTGGTGGAATTAGTTGAATTGTTCCGGAAGTATTGCAAAATGTTCAATTATCTCACCTTGCACTAGTTTGTAAAACAGCCAGCAAAAGCGTATGTCTGTATGCATAATTGATGCTTCTAATGAATTCTGTTAGTGTACAAAATTTGGTTGAATTTTGACGTATAATTTCACAGGTAGGTATACTAAATTAATCTAAATAATTTTTATTAACACCATTAAATAAAAAAAGGCCTGCAGCACCTAAAACATGTTAGTTTTCATACCCTACTGTAGCACAAATTGCGTGAAAATTTGATGGGAATCGGTTGATATTCTAGACATGGCATAATACCTCCATTGTTTTCAATTGACGATCTTCATAAATGGAGGACAAAACATTATGTATTAACACATTCGATGATTGTCATAGATTCTGCCAGTATACAATATTACATTGAAATGGGTTACATAGTTTCGACGTATATAGCACACTAAGCGAAAATGTTTAAAAGCCACCATTCTGAAAATAAAGATTTTGTACACTTAAAACATATAAATGAATATGGCCTGCCACAGTAAAACCTCTTCGCCAAATTTGGGTGAAATCGATTCATTTTTTCCCGAAATATGACTCAAAAACTCAATTTTTTCATGCTATGCTATCTTACAAAATGGCAAAGAAATAAGGCTATGTATATACAAATTTGATTGTTATGAAAGATACAGCAAGCAAACAAATTTATGTTGAAATTTGTTTCGTATTTTCGTAAACACAATATACCTGGCAATACTAACTTTATGGTCGCCATTTTTAAAATATGTATTTGCCAATTTTAAAACATATTTTTGTACATTATTTGCTGCAGTTATACTGGTTTGACAAATTTGGTAGGAATCGGTCAATGATTTCCCGAAATATGGCACAAAAACTTATAAATACATATGGTGCTATCTTACAAAATGGTGTACAAAAATAGTTATTTTTTGCATATGTGATGCTTGTTATTGATACTGTCAGCAAACAAAAGTTTGTCGAAATTAGTCGAACTGTATGGCAGTTATACCAAATAAAACTAAAATATTTAAATGGCCTCCATTTTGAAAATAAGTGCCTAATCAACTTGAATTGCATATTTTTACATTACCTGCTGTATTGTTACTTACGTGCAAAATTAGGGGATAATTGATTAAGTAGTTTTCGTGACATAATGTAAATGCTTTATTGTTTAATTTTAGCTATATTCCAAAATAGCTAACCAATAACCATATGCATCTATAAATTTAATAATTATACGATGCGCTGTCAACGTACAAAATTTGGTATAAATTGGTTGAATGGTTTCCAAGATATAACATATCGCCCTAAATTTTAAATGGCCACCATTTTAAAAGTATAAACTTGGCGTGATTGAAAACTATTAAAGTCAGGTGTCCTTACTAAGTTCTTTATGTGTACCGAGTTTGGTGAAATTAAGTTCATGTGTTAAAAACTTGAAATGGGACCACATATACGCGCGCGCACACGCACACATATACACGCACACACACAGACAGGACTGTGATCTCATAAGCCTTTCTTTCCTTTGGAAAGTAGGCTTAGAATAGGAAAACCCTTTATCCTATTGTCAGAAAATATGAAATAAATAACAAAATATGTGGTAAACAAACATATAAGATTTCAACTTACATATCATCTCTTTAAATCAGGAAGGTATTGTTTCGAGTGTACCTGTGAATTATGTTTATACATTTTCGTTGACTTAATTAACGAATGCCATCAAGAAAGCATGTTTCAATGTGCGTTGTATTTTTTAATTATCTGTTTTATCATTTTATGTGTATAGCATTCAGAAATTTTGACTTCTGTTCTGCCACTGTTGAGGCAGTTTTCGTATTGCAGGGAAAGTAAATGGATGGGAAATCATCTTTTCTCTGTATTCTTTCCTTCCAACGAACGCACGAAACCGTCATAAACTACAGACGGTCGGCCTCTCTGTGACCCATTATATCAATTTTTGCGTTCTTTATTAAAGTGCCTTACCCATCTGCATACCACTAAGTCTCGCCTGTCATGTTGCCCATAAATGTTACACAATCTGCGACAAATCTCAACTGGTTTAAAACTTTCTTTAATTAAAAAACGGATCACGTGGGGTGGGCGTCTCAATTTTCTTTAATAAGACGTGCACAAAAAATAATGCATAAACCCTACACAAAGCCAGCGAGTGGCATCGGTGCATTCCTATAGAATTAAAATTTTTAGGTAACACGAACAGTATCAATGTAGTAAACGGCACTGCAACTGCAATATTTTCAATCGGAACTTGCTTTCTGTATATCCCTAATAGTTCACAAATATTATTTGTAAATATCTGTTTCAATATTCACCAGTGAACGTACTCAATAAGAAATCTCCTCTGTAACAAGTGCCATTCCAGAGACTCTGAGAAGTAGAGAGCTGGGAAATTTTTATTTTTGGGATAAATGTGAAATATACACCGAGGCGACAAAAGTCATGGGATACCTACTAATATCGTGTCAGACCTCCTTTTGCCCGGTGAAGTGCAGCAACTCGACGTGGCATGGTCTTAACAAGTCGTTGGAAGTCCCCGACAGAAGTATTGAGCTATGCTGCCTCTATAGACGTCCATAATTGCGAAAGTGTTAACGGTGCAGGAGTTTGTGCACGAACTGACTTCTCGATTATGTCCCATAAATGTTGGGATTCATGTCGGGTGATATTGGTGGCCAAATCATTTGCTGCAACTGTCCAGAATGTTCTTCAAACCAATCGTGAACAGTTGTGGCCCGGTGACATGGTGCATTGTCATCCATAAAAATTCCATTATTGTTTGGGAACACGAAGTCCATGAATGGCTGCAAGTGGTCTCCAAGGAGCTGAGCATAACCCTTTCCATTCAATGATCGGTCCAGTTGGACCAGAGTACCCAGTCCAGTCCATGTAAAAACAACCTACAACATTAAAGAGCCACCACTAGCTTGCACAGTTCCTTGTTGACAACTTGGGCCATGGATTCGTGGGGTCTGCGCCACACTCGAACCCTACCATCAGCTCTTACCAACTGAAATCGGGACTCAGCTGGCCAAGCCATGGTTTTCCAGTCGTCTAGGGTCCAACCGATATGGTTACGAGCCCAGGAGAGGCGCTGCAGGCGATGTCGTGCTGTTAGTTAAGGCACTCGAGTCGATCTTCTGCTGGCATAGGCCAGTACAGCCAAAGTTCGCCGCACTGTCCTAACGGACACGTCCGTCGTACGTCCCACATTGATTCCTGCGGTTATTTCACGCAGTGTTGCTTGTCTGTTAACACTGGCCATTCTGCGCACACGTAGTTGGTCTCGGTCAATAACTGCAGGCGGTCGGCCACTGCGTTGTCCATGGTGGGAGGTTACGCCTGAAATGAGGTATTCTCGGCACACTCTTGACACTGTGGATCTCGGAATTTTGAATTCCCTAACCATTTCCGAAATGTAATGTCCCATGCGTCTAGCTCCAACTACCATTCCGCGTTCAAAGTCTGTTAATTCCCGTCGTGCGGCCATAAGCACGTCAGAAACCTTTTCACATGAATCACTTGACTACAAATGAAAGCCCAACCAATGCACTGCCCATTTATACATTTTGTACGCGATAATACTGCCATCTGTATATTTGCATATTGCTATCCCATGACTTTTTTCACGTCTGTGTATACAATTAATACCTCTCAGAGCATGCAAAATGTATAACTCAATACATGTTGATAAGAAAGTCTAGACGAAAAATCAAAACTGTTTTGGAAATTCCATGTACAAAAGAAACTGATTTTAACGGCATCCCGGAATATATATAGATATATATATAAATAAACAAATATATATAAATTATGAGTGTACGAATAACGAATATAGACAAATAAGTTCTTAATTATCGGTCCAGAGCAGTCAGTGTATTCTAAAGATTTGCAATTTACCTACTCTCATGATGTGGTAATACATTCGCGCACACTTCAAACACTGGAGAGCAGGTAATGGAATACTGCGTCGTATTTGGTACTGCTAAAAATAGAACACGAAGTGACTATTATAATGTAACTAATAAGCGCACATTTTTCTTCAGAGGTGTAAATAATGTTTAATTAATTTCTTAAATGCTTAGTTTGTTAGTATGCCTTAACGTCTCATTGACAGCAATGCCATAAGCAATAGAAACAGCAAAATATGCAAAGTAGTGAGCCAATTACAAATACACAAGTGCGTTACCCAGGACTCGAACCCCGAAAACCTCGTACCATAAGGTAGCATGCGATAAACTGCATTGCGGATGTCTGTTCCGAAGTTTCAACTTGGGATGTAATCATAGTCATATTTTTCAATTTGTGAAGGTGGTCACAAAACGCTGTGGCCTGGAAAAAATGTCTTGAATGATAGGGTTTATTAACCTGAAATATTTACAGGGCCATCATTTAAAAAGTAAGTGACTGAGCCACTTGAAAAAACGTTCACAAGGCCTATCATACGAATATCTTACAAATTGGTGGACAAAATAAACTTTGTGTATACATATTTGATAGTATTCATGTACATTTCAATCACAAAATTTTAATTTGAATAGATTACACGGTCTCGACGATAGCCTACAGTATACTAAACTAAAATTGCTATATGGCCGCAATTTTAAAAATAAAGGTCAGACTCACTTATTACATACCAGCTTACATTACCTACCACAGTACTCTTTGTTTGCCCAATTTGCTAGGAACCAGTTAATTGTTACCCAAAAAAAAAGACAAAATTTTTCCGTATGGTGCTATCTTTCAAAACGACTGAAAAATGAGGCTACGCAGAGACACATTTGATAGTTGCGATATAAAGAGCCAGCATACAACGTTAAGTTGGAATTGATAACATGGTTTCGCCAATATAGCATACCAGTTGACATCACATGCTGCAGTACTACTTACGAAATTTGGCAGCAATCGGCCAATTGTTTCTCGAGATACGATACAAAATCATATTTTCTTCATGTGTCACTGTCTTATAAAATGGCACACAAATGTAGCTATTTGTTGGGATATAACTCTTGTCATAGACACTTTTAGCATACAAAATTTGATCTAAATTCGCAGAATGAAATTATAGATATACTAAATAAAACTAGAATATTTGTATGGCCACTATTTTGAAAATAAGTGCATAATAAATTTAAATCACATAAGTTTACATGGCCTACCATAGTATTATAATATACCAAATTTGGTGAGAACAGGTTGAGCCTTTTTCGAGATATTAGATAAAAGCTTTATTTCTTCATGTTATTCTATCTTCCGAAATGGCAGATTAAAAATAATATCTACTTCAGAATTCAATGCTTACATTTTCTGTCAACAAACAAAATTTTACTTAAATAGGTTTTATGGTTCCCGAGATGTAACAAAGAGCCAAAGTTATTTTAATGGCCGACATATTAAATGTAAGCACCCGGTGTTATCTAAAACTTTAAAAGATGGAAGTCCATATGAAGTATTATATTTGTACCGACTTTGGTGAAATTCGGTTAAAGCGTTCAAAAGATTTTAAGGAGAAACCCACACACAGGCACACACAGAAACACACAAATATATACACACACAGACAGAGACAGGAAAGTTATCTCATTAGCCTTTATTTCCTTCGGAAAGTAGGCTAAAAAGTATGATGTCCTATCTAAGTAGTAAATGTGTACATAGTTTGGTGAAATTCGGTTCACACGTTCAACAGTTTTTATGGGAAACACACAGTCACACATACATTAAAATTAAAGTGGTATCATAAGCCTTTCTTTCCTTCGGAAAATATGCTAACAAGAGGGTATTAAATAAACTATGCTTTTAAAAAATACACATTTATTGTGAGCATATTTTTCGATTTGTGAAGGTGGTCACAAAGCACTGCGCCCTGGAAATAATTTTATGATCCATTCCTTCAAATTCAGTGACAGTAAAATTATCACTGTTTTCTATGTTAGTGTTTCTGCACATTCTTGTATGTGGTAGGAAGACGAAATTGAAAAAAAAATTAATTCTTATCATGGCAGCAGGATCACGTCGACGAATCATCCAGGCAGCTTTCAGCGTGGTTTCGGTTGTCGTCTATAATGTTGTGCAAAATAATAAGATGTATGAAGCCCAGTATGACTACATTTCACCTGAACTTGTTGCTGTCTCTCCTCTTACAACCAGAGCTTGTGAAGTCACCTTCAGCCAATCTGGGAATTCAAAACTTCATCGCTGCGGTTTCGCGCATATTATGTTATTATTTTGCAGTAATTTGACATTTTCGCCAAGCGTTTCTATAATCATATTTTCCAAGGGGCGCATGGGTGAAAACGAGACGAATATTCTTCTTCAGCGCCGGTATGCACGTGCGCTTGGCCCAAGCATCGGTGTTCCTGAGATTGGTTGGATATGTGTTGTTTTGGTAGTGTTACTGGAGCTTTCCAAGTGCTGTGTTGCTAACATATAACTGTCGTTCTATGTCCGAGCAGGTTAAGGGAAAAGGAGTTGACTCGAAGCTGAATATGTGTTGAGAATATCTTGTACTTTATTATTCTCTGTACTTCCCAAATATAACGTTAATTTATATCTGTATTATATAGAAATATTTCAATGCCACTGTTATCAATCAGGTTTTTGATCAAATTTTGTAATACATTTTAATTTACGGTCGTATACATATACCGGGCGTAACATCAAAAACTTTCACCGCAAATATTTCTGAAATGGGAGGTGCTATTGATGCGCTGGTTTCTCAGAATTGAGATGTAGAAAAGGCCCATAACCGCAGCCCAAACTCAGATTTTAAAAAGTATAAGAATGTGTATTTCTTGAAGAAAGGTACATTTTGTCAAATGGAATAAAGCATTTTCACATCAAGAAAATCAAACTTGAGGAAATTATAATATAAATTGTGTTTTTACAGGATTGTAGTGCAAGTATTTTACCGTAATATGACAATTAAAAATACTTACAGTATTCTGCTTCATAAAACCGCTTAGTTACTAGGCTACGATGTTCGTATGTGTGTTTAGATTCTGTTTCCTCTACACTGATTGCATTGGGACTGCCTTGTCAGTTCTTTGTGATAGTTCGTACTACCTAGACATAGGACGTGCTGGAAAATGTTATACCAATGCTGAAAAAGTCGACATGCTCATGGTGTAATGTGAATGTAGGAAGAATGCTGTTCTTTCTTGTAATGTATATGCTGAACGATATCCCAATAGACGTCAACTATGTAGACAATTATTTCCGAACCTCTTTAACCAATTACGGGAAACTGGAAATGTAACTCCTTGATGTATATTGTCTAGTGATAATGCAACATTTAAAAATCATGGCTAATTCAACCTCAGAAATTTGCACTATTGGTCAATAAACAAACCCATTGGCTTCGTCAAGTGGAACATCGGCGTCCATGGATTGTTAGTGTGGAATAGTGAAATATAATTTCATAGGACCTTCTTTCATAGAAGGAACACCGGATTCCCAAAAGTATGTCAACCTCCTAACAGACGAGCTTCCACAGATGTTAGCAGAACTTAATCTAGGCAAAGTAGATACACAAGTTGTTACTGTAGAAAGAACATCTGTTTTTTCATGAATATTATGCAAGCCAATGATTGTACGAAGTCTGCTATAGGTCTGACTTCTATGGATGTACTTTATTCCACTGCTAGAAAATTACATGGAAAACAGTTTTGTTACAATGGAAAGATCTTCAGCAAATGCTGCCATGCTCGGCGACATGAAAGAACCACCCTCACGAAAAGTCCTTTTCGCGCGATGAAGCATTACGACATTGGTACCATGCAGTTTATGCAAGACGATACATTGAAGGAACACACCGAGATCTGCAAGGGTTCGTCTACTGGAAGCCAGCAAGTGATGTCGCCAATAACCCCATTCAGCATCGGTGGATACTGATTCGCCAGGAAATTATGATGAGACAGTTAATGCTAAAGACGAAATGAATGCAGTAGAGTTGGTTTGTGTGGAATATGCACTTTTAAAGACTTTTGCATGAAGTCGACGCACTTAAAAATAAACGGTTGTCGGCTTAAATACTGATGATGACCATGCGACATGGACAAAGAAAAGTAAACTTGATATTGAGGATGAAACAGGAGGTGAAGACGGTCATGAAGACAGCATTGACGATAATGACTAGGAAGACAGTGTTCATGAAATATCTGATCAGAAGGATGATGATTCTCTCGACATTCCCACACATTTCATCAGCGAGTTACCTTCGACAAGTGGTGCGAAGAAGGCCGAAGGCGTCAAGAACGCTCATTCATTTGCTGCAACGAGATAAATGGAAAAGGCAGAAGACGCTGAGAATACTGACTACATGTTTACCGAATACCCAAATGAACTTGCTGATAGACTCAGGCTTTTGATCGCTTTGCAACAAAATGGAGATTTCTCCATGTTAAAGAGTTATCTTCTATTTTTATTGAACTGAAGGATCGGTGTTTCAGATGAGACTGTTGGCTACTATCCATGATCAGCAAACATCTGAGAAATGTAAATATCATATGTATGAAATAATTAGAAAGATAGAATGTATATAATATGTAAATAAATTAAATTTATGTATACATAATAACGTGAGTTTAATTTCTTACTAAGACCTTTCTGCTTCTCTGAAAGAGTTATTAATTCAGTGGTGTGTACAGTCGACTGCGAGAGCCTGTTTTAGATAAAATTTATGCATGTGTGAGCAAGAAGAATGGGCCATGGTGGGATCTGAAGTATTATGCCTCACTCGGGTTGATAAAAAAATCGGCTGAGTTCTATAAGGCAAACGAATTAACTGGGGAATAATTTTGGGGAATGTTTCGCAACTGGTTGGTTGGTCTGGTAATTCACATAAGTCGACTTTTTCGAGATTGGTTGTCAACGACTGTTGGTATAGCTGTGTGGTATGATGGGTTGGTCTTGACCACTGTTCTAACAATTTTTGCAAGAACCGGTTGGGGTTTCGTTTAGAGAAAGGGAGGTGAGCGGAGAATCGTGTGGTTGTTTTATGGCGAGGGTGGATATGGCGAGGGAACGAACTATTGCGAGTCATTGCTGGTTGATTGAAGGGGGTAGGGCGCAGTCGGTTGAATGGATGGGCACATGCATAAATGTTGATGTTGGCTGAGATATGGTAAGTAAATGCCAAGGGAAGTAGAGAGACGAGAGGGGTTGTTGTCCCTCAGAAGGGGGTATGGGAGGGTACATATGCTGCATAAAGTCAACAATTCGCTTTGGAGGTAGTAAGATTGATTGGCTTTATAGCAAATGAAATATAGATGTCGGGGTTCAGATGTCTGCTGATCGTCGTACCAGGGAGTGGCTGTGCTCTGTCATCTTTATGAGAATCGAACTTTTAGGGTCACACACATCAAACTTGGTTATTTGTGTTATGTATGTAATTGTTACTCCTTGGTTTTTTTTACATTTTTTGTAATTTTTCCTCGATTTTCCGAGCACAAGGTCATTTGGGTCAAGGCCATCAACATCTAACATGGGTGTCTGAGTCAGTGATGTTATATTTCCCTGAACTTGTATTAGTCTCTTTNGGGGGGGGGGGTGGAGAGGTGGTGAGGTGAGTGGAATGGTATGAGAATGAGTTTAACAATATATGTTCCTCGATTTTTTAGATTTTTTAGATTTATGCGATTTTTCTTAATTTTTTATGATAGGGAGGGGTGTATGATGGGGAGGGGGTTAGGTGAGGGTGGTGGGATGAGTGTGAGGTTAATGTCGTATGCTCCTAGATTTTTAGAATGTTTTATATGTTTTGCGATTTTTCTTGATTAAAATGTTATCAGTAAATACTTAAAGTTTGGAGTCGCCAAAAAAAGTTTGGAAATCGACTACATGGGAGCTCTCTGGTGGGAGATGCTAAAAAAAAGAAATATCTAGCACAGTCTACATTGCCCAATACTGTCAAAATATGTGTTACTGTCGTAATTTAGTTGCCAGTGGTCATATTCCATTGATTGGTATGGGTGGAGCGATAATTTCTCTTATGTAAGGCCAATGATTAATTTGGTGAGAGGAGGGGTGGTGATGGCAGGGCGAGTGTGTGAGGGGTTATATTTTTCTTGATTTTTAGATTTTGCATACCAGGGGAGGTTGGTGTTGAGGGAGGTGAGGATGTTGTGAGGGGTGTGAAGGGAGTGGGTGTCGAGAGTGGGTGTCGAGAGTTGGTGTGTGAGGTGTGGTGAGGAGGGTGTGGGTTGGTGGGAAGGGTAGAGGTGAGGTTAGTGAGGGTGGTGAGGTCGATGAGGGGGTGTGGTAAGGGGAAGGGATGAAGGTAATGGGGTGTGGATGTGGTAGGTGCAGGATGTTGGTCGGGGGGGGGTCAGGTTAGCTGATCCTCCCCAGTCTGCAGGACCAGTCTCGGTGTCTCAAATCCTCCTCTCCTGCTCTGAGGATTATGTGGCTCATTCTGCTAAAAGCCTTTATTCCTCTTGCTCGACTGAGAATTTTTCGGCCCCTTCTTCGAGGAGCTTCAAACCTGCTTTCCTAATTTTTCCTTTATTTTTTCGAAATTTTGAGGGGAAGAAAGTGATTTTTGGGCGAAATAATTAATTTCGGAAGTGATTTTTGGAGTAAAACATGTGATTTTGTCGAGAACATGGCCGTCCCAGATCGCCCACCAACATGGCCACCGGTCGCACCTACCAAGATGGCGGACGGATCCTGTATCCTATCCCTGAACCCTGTCTCGAAACCTACTAATATACACTACTCAGATTGAATACTGTCTTGAGTTTCGGAACATTGTAAGCGATGTTTTGGGTGCATTTATGACTATGTGCGTACTCGTAAGGAAACGTCACGAAGTTTTAAGCAGTCTCAAAAGGAGAATCATGGCGCAGGGACCTGATTTTCCAGTCCAAAACAAATAAAGTTATTTTTCCTCAAACTTAAATAGAATGCGCCGGTTTTGCCAGTGAAAGATCATGTTTAGAAACGTGCTTAAGAGTAAAAAAATACGAAAAAAATGAAATTAAAGATAAGAGTAAGTAAAAAGAGTAATACAGAGTTTGGGAAAACAACATCAAACCACGGAGATAATCATAAAATTATATAATACCGAACTCTAGAAAATGGTTGCCACAAGCAAATTAATCCCAATCCCAGAGTGGGTAGATAATTTACAACTGAATACCTGAGGGCTCCCAATATTGAAAATAGACTTGATCGAAATGAAGTCGAGACTTAATTTGGACACTCTTTCCTAAGGTAGACGACTTGTCATGAGGGATCGTCTTTAGATGCCGAGAACTCCGATGTCAGCCCCGAGCCCCCGAGTAGCCGATACTCACTATCCCCATTTAAAATACAGTAGGCAAGAACTCTCATACTCATATTGCTGCCATATAATAATGGTGAATCCATAAATTATAATTATCAATTTATATGGAGTAGTTTTAAGACCGCATTCATACTTATTTTAACTATAACCAGAATGTTCTTATGAGATAACCTCTCTCGGACATATTTGAGGTCTATCTCTTATTTATTTTTCCAGATAAATACGAGGAGTAAATAAAAATATTAACTAAGATGCGAAAAGAAAAACACTTCCATAGCTACATGGGAGATCATAGTAACAAAAGATTTATAAATGGAGCATTTATATTAAAAAATGACAAATGTTATCATTGTAACGAGTAACACATCAAGAAGCTAGGTAAGACCTGTTAATAAACTGTTTTTCACTATTACGAAAAAAAAAACTTTAATTAGAAACCGAGAATTCCAGTGCAAGGGATGCAAGTGAATAGCAAAATATTAAAGAAAATTAATGTTTTGCTGGATGGAGGGGAAAATGGTAGCCGAAATACACTGGGTTTCACGATACACTCATTTTAAAATAAAGTTTTAATATAATTAATATGAAATATCGTAGCCAAATCATTAATTACATTGTATTTGTTTTTATAATTTAAAATTTTCAATTATTTAGATTACCGTATGACACTGTGCACACATTGTGTTTATTAATCTATGTGCACAAATTTCAATACAGGAGGAACATAAATTTTCGATAGTAACTTCAACAATAATCAATATATTGTAAGGAAATATTCCTACTTTACTTTGTGTGAAATGTGATAACATCCACAAGAAAACAACACTTAACTCGAAGCTCCATTTTGAATACGTTGGAACAAATAGGATCGTGAAATGCATGTGGGACTATGTCATTCCGTTTTCGATTGTAGCATGATGTGTCTGCTCACGGTTGTTTTGACTCGTGGCCACCAGGGTGTCGTCAGTCAGACCAAGGTGGTGCGGATATTGATGGGCAGTTCTGTTGTTATTATGACTTGTGGCTGCCAGGTTGTCGCCAGTCAGACTGCTGCGGTGCGGATATCGGTATGCAGCTGTTAGTGTGCCTCGTGGCCACTGGGAAGTCAGTCCGTTGTGGTGTGTATATCGGTAGGCAGTCGTTGTGCCTCGTGGCCGCTAGGGTGTTGTCAGTCAGTCCACTGTGGTGTGAATATCGATAGGCAGTTGTTATTGTGCCTTGTGACCGCCAGGGTGTCGCTGGTCAGTTTGCTCTGGTGTGGTTATCGGTAGGCAGCGGTTCTTGTACCTCGTGGCCGCTAGGTTATCACCAGTTAGTCTGCTTTAGTGTGTATATAGGTGGACATTTGTGGTGCCTTGTGGCAGCCAGGGTGTCACCAGTTATTCTGCTGTGGTTCGGATATCGGTAGCCAGGTGTTATAGTGCCTCGTGGCTCCAGGGTGTCACCAGTCTAATGTGTTGCGTATATCGGTAAGCAGTTTTACCTCGTGGCCGGAAGTAAGTGTTTAATTGCACGTAGTGACAAAGTAGGTGTGACACATAGAAAAATAAGAAAGAAATATTTCGGTAAACTGTGGAGCAGCATGTCTTCCTTGTTCAGACATATTGGAAAACAGACTCGATTAAGGCATGTCAAAAGATGTTCCGGGAAATGTTTGGAGAAATTTTGCTGGGCACGAATGAAGGGAGGTCGTCCAAATATGTCACAGGAGACTGTCGAGGATATATGGCTCCGAATATTGGCCTCTCTAAAGAAGTCACTGCGGTGACTTTCTCAGGAAACCAGATTGTCAAAAAGCACATGTCATCGTGCAGCAGAAAAAGTCAAGGCCTATGTGTGAGTCAAGAAAAAGTGTGGTGTTTGGTGTGCAATTTTCTACCGGCGTATAATTGGTTCGACATTCTTCGAGAGAGCCATCACGTCTGCTGTATGCACGGGCATTTTCAACACATATTATGATGTCATCACATTTCACACAACACAAAGTACATCTGTTGAAAATTTCGTTACGATATTATCATTATTGTTAATGTCATTGACTGCAACATGGGTTTGTCTTGGAGTGGGACATTTGTATAAGATAAAGTGAAATTAAATACCTTCTGAAAAGATTTAATATGAATTGCAAATATAAGTTCCGTGTCGTATTTTCGATTCACCATTACGAATAGTGTAGTTTATATTTTCTAACCCAATCCAGGAAGGGCAATTTCATTGGAAAATCACGTTTAGGTAGTAAAAATTAACTATTAACGCGAAATTCCGAAACTTGCACCATCCCTCTTTCTCTGGATGGAGACATAGTGATAGTAAAGCAAAGAGTCATGGCAAAAGTTCAGAATATAAGTAAAAATGTAATGATATTGTAATTGTCTTGTTTTATTCACAATCGAATAACATCACTTCAATAAATGTAAATTAACTTTCTACGTTTTATATCGTTTACTTTAAAACACATTTCTCCCTACGCCAGATACATTTTGTGTATTTCCTTAGAAATGTAATAATTAGTATTGCATTTATGTCAAAATAGAGTTGATACACCACTTCAGTCATGAGACTGTTTAACATTTGTAGAACTTTCAAAGAAATTTTAGAGAAACATACACGTAAGAATATTTGCATGACACTTTTATCGTCGGTCAACGAAAATAAGCACAATTGCCTTTTAATATTAAATTCCAAAAGCAATATACAGGATCCGAAAACTTGCCATAATACACTTAAATTTATTCTAATAATGTAAATATAATTTGAGTCCAGATTAAGCTCAAGTTTACCATTAAGTAATGAAAATTAAGTTTATAAATTTACAGATATGTCAAATAAAGAAGTGCTTAAATTATTGTTACGTATTTGTAATACAATCAAAATTGTTCCTTAGGGCTGTTTTGCGATGCGCATTACATTTGATAACTACGGATAACGTAATCACGTACGTGAATTTCTTAGCAATTATGCATTAAGTTTGTGGACACTTCAAACAATCTTACAAATAAAGAAAAATCTTTGATGTACGCAATGAGAACAAAGGGTAGGAACGGATTATATCAGAATTTGAAGTCGGTTAGCATTCTGCAGTACGACAATGCCAGTTGATTTCCGATTCACGAACTGGCATCTTAAACATGCAGTACCCCGATTCTCTGCGACATGGCACATCCACATGATTTAATTTATACTGTGCTGCCAGGATACTGCCAAGAAAAGCGGCAGTAGAGATTGTATGAAACCACAGAAACAACGCTACATATGGATTTATTACAAATTTGACTATCACTCACAATACGTGAGTATCCAACCACGTAACCACAAGAGTTTAAGACTGCTCCAAACTGGCGCAGTTGCCCCAGCGGAAAAACGAAGGCTCATTGCAACATAGGCTACCACGAAAATATACAAATTTCTCATAATCAAACTTTGCCGATACAATTTTACGCAAAACGCACTGACTGCAATAGAAAGAATGTCAACATATAATTTAATTATTTTCCAAATTTATTTATTATGCACTTGTAATTTCCCTCATGCAGCATAATTCCTCCAGGGTCTACTGTCCTGGTCGTTTACGTAAGTGTTTTGACAGGAACGTGCTTTTTTAATATTCTAAATAATTATGAATAAATATCCATGCAGTGGAAAATTATATAATACAGGAAGATAAATATTTCTGTGACATCCTGGTGTCATGACAGGTGTTTAATTGTATTATTTTTAAGAAACGTTTTCACGTACGACCAATACACATGATGCTGAGAGGTATGGAAAACAGGCCACTTTACTTGCAGGAGCTCATACTTTGTGATAAACACTGATTTAAGGAACAATATTTTGTTAAAAAAACTATGGCAATAATATATATAATTTATTTATATATCATTAAAATATTTATGAGATATTACACAAAAAAAAAATTCTTAGGCAGTGACTTAACTCAAGTTTGAAATAATCATTTAGTCATATCTTATAGCAAACTTTCACTTACCGTTATTTTATATTTTATATGAAATTGTACACAATTAATAGGATAAGTTTATAATAAATTAAATGTAAGATTTTGTCATCTGATTTATGGTCAAAGGCTACATTTTTAATACACCAGTAGTCTGTTTTCTCTCGCATTCGTTATTTACAGGTAAGACGATGCGTTAATATTAACTTTGAACCCCCCCCCCCCATTAATTTGGGGCAACTCCACTTGGAGGGTCATGTGCGATGCGCTGGTGAAGTTGCAAGTTAATTTTTTGTAATTGTTTACTATATTTTTGTTGGACATTATATTGACTTCGCGGAATATTTCTTGAAAGTGATAGAATATCTTTCTAATGGGCAACAAAGTCGTAGCAGCCCTAATCATTTGTTGTATATTTCCGTAAAAATGCGGAATAAAGAGAAAAGTACACGTGCTGTGTTTAGTGTATCCTATTAAAGGCCGCTGGTCACAGTATTCCTGTTAAAAGTTATATATGCCGGCTGTTGTTGAGTTAGAAACGAGACATTTTACGTAGATAATAAGCAGGAAATACATATTCCGTGGCTGGATATACTCGGTTACAAGCAGGAATCAAAGTTTAGTGCATTTAAATTTGTTTTAGTTTATATCTCTTACATATTCCAGGTTTGTACATAATGTTAAAATATTAGATATGAACATGACAGAGTAAAGAAACCAATGCAAATTTTTTTAATAAGAAAATTATATTTTTATGTTTTATGTATTATTAATGGTTTTTAAGTTGCAATATCGAATTCACACAGCAGTCTTAGAAACTCCAATAGGAAGCCTGTGAATAACTTGAAAACTTGTAAGTCGAGAAAGCAAGAGAAATTGTTATAAATACGCCAAAGTCCTATGTTGCAGATACTATCGTATTACTTTTTATTGTTGCATGTACTTTAAAGACACCCTTTAATGTAAAACGTTACTTCCACGTCTTACAATTTTTTTAATGAATTTTTTCCTAAAATTTCGAATGTATTCAATAATTATACGAATTATGCAAAACTTCAAGACCAAAAAGATAAACTACCGCTCTGTTTTTCATTGTATGCAAGACTAGGCAACGATGTTTCGGTGCATTTCTAGGTTTAAAAATGTTTATATGTTAAATGGCATATTGGTTTACTGGAAAGTTTTATAACCTAATTACACAGTTTTTTTCATATAAAAAAACAATATATATCAATAGCCAGTATACATCTACATAAATATATATATGCATTCTACACTGCCAATAATATCATGCATAGGTACACGTGTACTCAAATGTGATAATATTACAGCAAAATTCTTGAGCCTTTCTTTATATATTAACAACCATTCCAGTTGTCAATATTTTGCTAAACTGTTAAAATTCTAAGGATTAAAATTGCCTAGTACAAATAACGTAACGAAAATGTAAGAGAAAAATTTAATGTTCGGTAACATAACATAGTCCTGAGTGTAATGTTGATGTACACATTAGGACAAAGGAATTGAGACAATCTACAGGAGATAAGGTAGGCTGCAAAAAACACTTAAAATGGTTTGAAATTTTTTTTGTAATGAGATATAAATTTAATAGTATACACAGGTTTTTTTTGGAGACACTAGCATGCACATCACGTAGGCTACACATCTAGTTAAAAAGACTGATGATAGTTTGTTCGGAAATTAAAGTCCGAAATTTTCACTGCCCGAATTCAATGCCTCCTATTTCACGGAACAAATGCAACTGCGAGTAATGCCCAATAAAGTTAGCAATAACATGAGCCATTGCGTCATTTGTAGTGTACCTGTAGTTGTCATATAAAATGTTACACTGATCTGTATAACATATTAAACATCGTAATTAAATTATAATGTTGTTACATGAGTACAAACTTGGACATATGGCTATTGAACTGTATCAGAATATGATAGGCGCATGGGGCGTAGACGCAACTTCAAAACAGAAAGTGCTTCGCTGGTTTGAAAATTTTCGTGCTTGGAATGTAGTAGATGCGGGTTATCTGTGGAAAATGTTGTTGAAGGCATTCGTAGAGGTAATTAATTCATCAACATCAGGAAATATTCTCGATCACAAAGCCAAATGCAAATATTAAGATATATTTTTTAGTAAATATTTCTACTATATCAAGTATATTTGTGTTTATCAGCAGCAATTAAAAACCAGCATTAAAAACTTCTGCACTGTAAGTGTAACAAAGTCAACGGTTTGCGGGGCGAGGTTTTTTAATAATGATGAAAACAAAAGCAATGTGGATATAAACACAGAACCTGTTAATTTTTCTGTAATGCAGGCTTCAGCCTAAACTTTATACACTGATATTGTACAAGAGCAAGGCGTCGGAAACTCGAAAGAATCTTTCAGTGTAAGAAGTGGTTAGTTTGGCCGTTTTAAGAAAAGATTCAACTTTCAGAATATTAAAGTGACAACTGAATCTGCAAACTCGGACATGGAAGGAGCAGAAGACTTTATTTCCAAATCGCAAGCCATAATTAAAGACTGCAAGCACACAGGTGTGTTTTTAATGTGGGCGAGATGGGTTTGGTTTCGGAAACAACAAACACCACTCCGGGTTTTACAGCTAGCAAACAAATTTCCAGTGAATGTTTTGCTAGGTGGTAATGTGTTATACGACTGCAAAATGAAGACTCTCCCTACCAATCCGTTAGTTATAGAATGGTGTGCATTACATTCCCCTAAGGAGGCGTACTATGCGCGAAGGAGAATTTTGAATTCAAAATTTTTCTTATTGACATCTCACATTCGCATTTTGCGCATAGTGCTCAACTAGACTAAACATGGAAGTGGTTTTTCTGCATTAGGACATGACTGCTTTGATGTAAGTTATGTATTAAGGTGTCACACTGCTTTTAAATCGTATTATTTACGACTTACTTTCCCGCAGCTGCTATCAGCTGCATATGCCGACAACGACTTTAGAATTAAACAATACTAGCGCCATTACAAAGCTATTTTGGACATTAAGATAATTAATAAGGCCTAGGAAAATATTCTTACAAGTGCATACAGGGGATTGACAAAATTATATGAACACCTGACATATACACAATATTTATTTATTAATAAGGTGTTGGGTCACCATTTGCTTTTACAACATCTGCAATTCTTCGCAGAATATATTCGTAGAGTGTCTGAATAGTTTCCAACGGAATGTTGTCCCATTCTTGTACCAAAACGTCCGCCAACTGCTTCAATGATGTTGGAGATGGGAATCAACTCCTCACTCTCTGCTCTAAAACTCCCCGTAACGGTTCAATTATGTTGAGGTCTGGCCAGGGAAGATGTTTGATGATATTGTTATACTCCTCAAACCAAGACTGAACCTTTTTCGCTGTGTGTATGGGCGCATTATCATCTTGGAATATGGCAGAAATATGCTTGTCATAGTAAGAAGTTCATCTTTGAGGATGTCGAGATATTCATTCGCAGTAATCCGACCAGTGATGTGAATGAGAGGACCAGCTGAATACCACGATATAGCCACCCAAATCATAACGGAACCTCCCCCATGCTTGACTGTAGGAAGCAGGCAGTCCGGATCGTAGGCTTCTTTTGGGGTTCTCCATACATTAACCCAGTCGTTTGTAGGAAACAATGTAAACGATGATTCATCAGACCATACCACATTCTTCCAATCATCAAGTGTCCAGGTTTTATGATCGTGGCACCACTTCTTCCGCAGCTTAGCGTTGGTTTCCGTTATAAAGGGTTTCACAATTGCAGCCCTTCCATGAATGTTAGCTTTCTGGAGCTCCTGCCGTACTGTTTTTGTCGAAACAGTATTACTCAAGTGAGTGTTGAGTTCTGCTGTCACTTTTGCCACGGTAGTTTTTTGTTGTCTGGCTACATTTCTTTTTATTGTTCGTCGGTCTCTGTCAGTTAACTTTGGGTTACGCCCACTATTCCTCTTCGCCAATGACGTTTTACCATGTTTTGTGTATGCTGTCATTACCATGGATACTGTCGCTCGTGAAACGTTAAACAATTATGCTGTTTTCGTCACAGACGCTCCCGCTAACCAAGCACCAACGATTTGCCCTCTTTCGAAGTCTGAGAGATCACACATTTCACCGATCGCTTGTTTTAACCGCCGCAGAACAAAGCGTATAATACACTGAAATATAACCTACAAGACTTGGCACGTAAACTGTGCAAAAAATATGCGTCGCATTATTTACACGGAAGCAGTGTTACCAACATGCAACAAAATGTACTATATTGCATGGTGTTCATATTATTCTGTCCATCCCCTGTACCTGAATTCGGCGAGGCGTTAACAATATCAAGATGTGACAGACAGACTTTTCATAAGTTTTCTTTTTTAAATGTTAATAGTCAGTTTCGCAGAATTGAATTTTCATCTGTATGAATATTTTTTGTGTACAGTACAGTAAATGCGTCAGCGACGGTAAACAGTGCTGCTACATACAGGGTTGTCCGTCTAACGTGGACAACCCCAAAATTTCCGGAACGGTTGCAGATCACGAAATGCGGTTATGCGGNATTACGTAGGTTGGGGGGGGGGGAGGTACGGTAGGGGGAAGTAATTTGCCGCAAAGTGACTAATCGAAACATGTGTGTGGACAGACATTATTAAACTACATATGATTTTTCCCCTGGAAACATACATTTATTTCAATGGTATCTGAAAGTATGTGCAAAAATAAAATTCAGTGATATAGCATATGCAGTGGAAAGTAACACAGAAATACCAAGAAATAATGTGCAAATATGATTAAGTTATGCAACCGGTTGGATGAGGCAGTAGACCTGTACGCACAGATGTAAGCAAGCAACAGGTGCCGTGACTCATCCTGGCAGGGCAGTTTCTTAATAGCAGCACAGCACCAGTCCCGGGAATCTGTTATAGTAAGTGGTATTGCAGTGCGTGGCTGCACGTACGCAATAAAGTTTGCGAATGAGGAAAAACTGGACGCTGTAATTATTTACAGTGCGTGTGGCATAAATTCCAAGCAAGCAGTCCAAATTTATGATGAATGGTATCCTAATAGGATGCCCATCTCACGGCAAACGATACGAAGAATTTGCAGACGTCTCTTGTCACGAAGTGATTGGAATTCCACAACACGAGTGCGACGAAAGACTGCTACAGGCGAGACGCATCAACACGATGTGTTGGCACGTGTCGATGCAAACCCCCACATGGTTACGCTAGAACTTTCCATGTTCGTAGGAATAAGTAAAATAAGTGTGTTATGGATACTGCACCCAATGGGAATTCCATCCATATTACGTGGCTCTTCATCAGACATTACATGAAGGTGATTTCCAGCAGCGTGTTCAGTTTTGTAGGTTTGTTCTGATGTTTGTAAGGAATGACAACAATTTTCTGAAGAACTTACTATTAACCGAAGAAGCGACCTTCACAAATCATGGACGCGTAAATGTACGCAATATGCACTACTGGGTGACGTAGAATCAGCGTTGGGTACGGCACGTGGAGCACCAGCGACAGTGGAAAGTGAATGTGTGGCGTGGCATTGTTGAAGCCTACGTAATAGGGCCATACTTCATTCAAGGAAAAATTACCAGTTGTATGTACGCCCATTTCCTCAGAGAGACCTTAACGGCACTTCTGGAAGACATACCACTCGACATACATCGTGATATGTGGTTTCAGCATGATGGTTGTCCTGCGCATTTGCTTTGGTGGCGAGGCTTGTGTTAAAAATGAAACGTTTCCAAACCAGTTGCTATGGCGTGGTGTTGTAAGATGGCCAGCTCACACATTTCGATTTTGTCCTGTGGGGAAAACTGAAACTCAGGGTGTACAACACGGTTCCTACGAGGCCGGAAGACACGCAGGAGCACATTGTGGCAGCTTGCAGAGGCATTACGCCAGAAACACTTCAGGCCGCTCGTCACTCGCTACATGTGTGTTTACAGATGTGTTTTGCTGTTGATGGTAACACATCGAGCACATGCTGTGAAACGACATAATCAGAAGCATTTCAACCATAACTGTGCTCTTTGTACTATGCATGCGGATGCGATTGCATTTCTCCTTAGGCTGGTTTGTTATATTTTTCTTGTGCATCTGTATGCACTCGTTACTCAGTACAGTTAATGACTAGGAAACAAATCTCCTGAATTACGTTGGTATCTGAATAAAATGACCATTGCCTTATTAAGGTAAGCGCTGCACTGCTATAAGGAAGCTGTACTGCCAGGATGAGTCATTGCGCATGTTGCTTGCTTACACTGCCCCACGTAACTTAATCATGTTTGCACATTATTTCTCGGCCTTTCTGTGTTACTTTCCATTGCATATGCTATATCACCGGATTCCTCTTTGTGCGTAATTTCAGATGGCGTTAAAATAATTGTATGTTTCCAGGGGAAAATCATGTGTGGTTTAATTATTTCTGTTGATACACGTGTTACGAATAGCCACTTTACGGCAAGTTACTTGCCCCCGTACGTAATTTCATTTAGCGAAAATCACATTTTTCGTGATCTGCAAACGTTCTGGAAATTTTGGAGGTGTCCACGTTAGGCAGATCATCTTGTATATATTGCAACATTTAGTATTGTCATCACTACAGATTTACTGTGACTGCTTAAATGGATAATTTCACCCAGACGGGAAACGGTAAAAATATTTTTTCACAGAGTGTGTATATTTTAGTTTAAAATGTGTAATTTTAGCACAAGCCGTGTTTTTCAAATTAATTAAAATGTGGAAACTCATATTTAAAGAAATAAGCAGATACAAGATTTTGTTTAAATCTCAAATTTTTTTTATGTCGACCAAGTGCCTGTAAGCTACAAATACGATGCAATATAGTGAAAAGTGTCTTGTACAAGACAAACATTTGTTATGCTGTATTGGCCTGGAAAATTTTTTAGCCACAAATATTTTTTTGTGAAATTTTGTTAAACTGTGAGAAACTTAAAAATTGTATTGATGCGTATTTGTTCATTTGTTTCTTACCTTTCATAGAAATTTATGTTTTTACTCTAATTTGCATGATGTCAGAGTTAGACCGCATATTGTACATATATATCGAGTAAAGTGGAACCTAATATTCAGAGTTAACAATTATACTTTCGGGTCAATATAGCCTCAGTTACCATCGTTTTTCTACTACGCGTTAAGTTAGCACTTATTGCACATACATTTCTTGAGTCTGGAATCGAAAAAAAAAAAAACAACAGAAAATAGATAGTCAAATAACATGCTTAGTTTTATTAACTTAAGATCTCAAAACAGATAAGAATATTATAAACTATTCAGTAAAATAATAATCTCCATGACATTTTTTCAAAACTTACTTGAGGTAATCTCGCTGCTTTCATGAGTGGCGTAAGACCCGACCTGTCTCGTGTGTCGGGGTTGGCCCCAAATGTTAACAGTAGCTGCATGAACTCCAGGTCCAGTGGAGACACCAGATTAATTTCAGAACCGAAAAAATATCTCTTGTTTGGATCAGCACCATTTTCAAGCAGCATTTTAGCTACTTGGTAGTGACGGTTGCGTATCGCCAGTCGCAGCGGTTCATCACAGATGGTAGTTCGAGGAAAGGGGTCGTCTGTATTTTCCCTGTAGTCAACATGGGCACCCTGATGAAGAAGTAAAGCTACGAGTTCAATGTATCTGGAATGAGAAAAAAATTTAATGTATTAGAATCGTCTCGTAACCTGAAAGCACTTAATTGACAAATTGTTTTTATTATGTTTGTCGCGGAGGAATGACACCCCTCTTACTGTCAGCTGCATTCTCGTGCAAGTTTGGACACCATTCCATCAAAAAAAATCATTAAAAATATAACTAATGATTTGAGTTTGCTTGGAAACTATCGTAATTATGTGTCCCTGCCTTTATCTTAATCCAACAGTCGGGTTGTTGTGGGCAAAAGGAAGAGTTGGAACCATACAAGTGCAAATGTGTGCTAAAGAAATGCGAGTAAACATATTTTAATATAAATTTCACTGCAGTTACACAGTCCTGGGAGTTATTATCTCCCTGAAAATATGAATGGAAAGCTGTTGATAGGAAACCAGAATGCTATGTGCTCTTGTGGATAAACATGTCACGGCTATTATGTACATGACAAGAACCACCTTTTGCCCAAATATAAATTACTGCACAGGATTCTATACAGCTACCCTGGCCCCCTTTTTTAAATGATACCGTAATGTAAATTAAGAGTATTGTATATGCAGTGTTTACATAATAGTACACTGGAGAGCCAAAAAAACACGCATAGGCGTGCGTATGCTAATAACAGAGATATGGAACCAATCAGAGTAACGCGATGCGGTCGGCAGCGCCTATTTAAGACAACAAGCGTCTGGCAAAGTTGCTATATCAGTTACTGCTGCTACAATGGCAGGTTATCAAGATTTAAGTGAGTTTGAACGTGGTGTTATAGTCGGCGCACGAGAGACAGGACATACCATCTCCGAGGTAGCGAGTGTACCGTGAATATCGGGAATCCGGTAAAACATCAAATCTTCGACATCGCTGTGGCCGGAAAAAGATCGTGAACGAACGGGACAAACAACGACTGACGAGAATCATTAAACGTGACAGACGTGCAACCCTTTCTCAAATTGGCGTAGATTTCAATGCTGGGGCATCAACAAGTTCCAGCGTGTGAACTATTCAACTGACCATAATTGATATGGGCTTTCGGAGCCGAAGACCCACTCGTGTACCGTTGTTGACTGCTTGACACAAAGCTTTACGCCTCGCCTGGGCCGCCAACACCGCCATTGGACTGTTAATGACTGGAAACACATTGCCTGGTCTGACGAGCCTCGTTTACAATTGTATCGGGCGGATAGGCGTTTACGGGCATGGAGACATCCTCATTACTCCAAGGACCCTACATGTTAACAGGGGACTGTTGAAGCAGGTGGAAGCTCTGTCATGGTATGGGGCGTGTGCAGTTGGCGTGAAATGGGACCCCTGATACGTCTAAATACGACTCTGACAGGTGACAGATATGTAAGCATCCTGTCCGATCACCTGCACCCATTCATGTCCATTGTGCATTTCGACGGACGTGGGCAATTCCAGCAGGACAATGCGACACCACACATGTCGAGAGTTGCTACCAAGTGGCTCCATAAACACTCTTATGACTTTATACACTTCCATTGGCCACCTAAATCACCAGACATGAACAGTATTGAACATATCTGGGATGCATTGCAATGTGCTGTTCAGAAGAGATCTCCACCGCCTCGCACTTCTGTCGATTTGTGGACTGCCCTGCAGGATTCATGGTGTGAATTGCCTCCTGCATGCATTCAGACATTAGTCGAGTCCATGCCACGTCGTCTTCCGGCACCACTGCATGCTCGCGGGGGCCCTACACGATATTAGCAGGTGTACCAGTTTTTTTGGCTCTTCAGTATATGAAGCACGTGGAAAATAACTACACAGATATAAAAGTTTGATTGAAGAGAGTATGGCGTGGTAAACGAAAGCTATATTTGCTATCATGCGAATCACATTTTCTTCGAGAGCTCTAATGGGAACTGTACTTGTTTTGTGATGAGTGATCTAAGTGTGATCACTGATTTGGTATTGTGAGCGGGAGCGATTGTTATATTATTTGGAGTAATCATGGCTATTCGAGGTTGTGTATGGCCATCCTTTTCTAGAAGACTCTGGAACATGCAAGGAAAATGTAGAATGATTTTTTAGGAGTGAATGTTACTTCAGGAAGATGCTGGAGCGAGTGAGGACAGTCCAGTGGACGTGTAGGAAGGTAGCTGTCTATCAAGAAGACTCAGGATATTTTGGTAGAGCGAGAAATCGTGGAACTTGTGTGTGATATTGACTCGTCTTGCTGCCCGTCATTTTGTAAAATTTTATGTGTTGTAGTAATACATTATTGAATGCTGGTGAGTGCGAGGAAGGTAAATTGTAAAAGAAACATTGATTTTAACTGGTACTTTCTGAACCGAATTTCACAAACTGGGTACGCATAGTAAGGACATCTGACTTATATTTTTTGATATTACTTACAAAATGGCGGTAATTTCAATATTTAGGGTGATATGTCATATATCGGGAACCATTCAACAGATTTAAAACAAATTTTCTATATACACCTTGCATAATGTAAGCATTGAATTCAGATATGGGTATTTTTGTTAGTATGTAATTTTGGAAGATAGCACTACATGAAAAAATAAAGCTTTTATGATAGAGCTCGAAAACTACTCAACCAATTTTAGCCAAATTTAACAAGTAAGTAATATTATCGTAGGCCATGTACATGTATGCGATTTAAATGGATTAGGCATTAATTTTCTAAATGGGGGCCATACAAATATTTTAGGTTTATTCGGTATATCTATCATACCACTTGACCGATTAAAACCCAATTTTTATGCTTATAATATCTATTACACACATGATAAATTTTTATGCTAATGCAGAGCTACTTTTGTTTGCCATTCTGTAAGATAGCGCACAATGAAATGAGGATATTTCTATGTCATATCTCGGAAAACAATTAACCGATTCCTACGCAATTTGGCAAACATGTAGTACTGTCATAGGCGATGTAAATTGGTTTGCATTAAGTATGTCAAACACTTATTTTCCAAATGGCGGACAGATAGACATTTCAGCACAGTATTCTATATCGCCGAAACCATGAAATCAGTTCCAACTTAACTTTGTATGCTGGTAGTAAATATTTCAACTATTAAATTGTCTTATCTGAGCCTCTCTTGTCCAACATTTTGTAAGATAGCACCAGATGAATAAATACATCTTGTAAGCCATATATGGGGATTCAATTAACTGATTCCTACCAAATTCGCAAAGTAGTAGTACTGTGGCAGTTGATGTTAACTGGTATGTTTTAAGTAGGTCAGACACTTATTTTTAAAATGGCGGACATATAGGTATTTTAGTTTAGTTTGCTATATTGTCGAAATAATTAAATTAATTGTGACTTAATTTGTATGATTACAGTATATATTACAACTATAAAGTATCGTTTGTCTGCCATCTTGTAAGTTATCATCACACTACAAATCAAACATTTTATGTCATATTCCTGGAAAAACCAAAATGTTCCCACTAAATTTGGCAAAAAAGTAACACTACAGAAGGCCATGCAATCTTATATGTTTTAAGTGATTCACTCACTTATTTTCAAAATAGTGTCCATATGAACATATTACCTCAGTTTGTTGTATCTACGAAATGGCGAAACAAATTTCAAATTAGGCTCTATCCTTGTATGCTAGCAATATAAATATACAAGATGTCCCAGGAAATAGTGTCAAGCCGAAGCAGGGAGGAAGGAACCTCAAGGCTTATCTGAAACACCCCCTTGTATGTTAAGCGGTTGTTGATAGTTTCGGGGTTATGATTTTTTTAAATTTTTTGTTCCTAAATCGTATATCGACGAGAACTATTTGTATCGTGACATGAATAGCTATGGGAGACACTTGGATGTTTGTTCAGAAAGTGTAATTGTTCCATAAAATTTGGTGACTTTAAAAATATTTCATATTAAATACGTTCCTTACTGACATCAAACACTGTCTTATTGTATCAGATACGTACCCTGCACATTTCATTGTGTAACCCCTATGGCTTCACCCTGAAAATATGGTGCCAAGGGTAGTAAGTGCAAAATTGAAATGTTCGAAAGTATGTGCAACAGTGATAAAAACCAAACAACAGATTACAAATTGATTTATTTCAACAAATCACAATACATTTTCAAAATTACAATAACCATTTTGTTTAATACAAATGTGGCATCGCCAGATGATATTCTTTTATCAGCATAGGAACGCCATTAGATTGTTTTTGATACTTCCTTCGGCTTTTGGCAGTTTTATTGTCAGTTCCTTCAAATTGCGACATTATTTTGAGTGAAAAAGTTCTTTGTAATACCCACACACGAAGAAATCAATCAGGTTTAGGTCGGGCACCTTGGAGGCCAGACTATGTGTCCGTCGCAACCAATCTATTTTCCTGGGATCCTTCGGTTGAGAAAAGTTCTTATGCCCAAGGCATAGTGACACAGTGCACCATCATTTTGATATGTCATGTTTCTGCGAGTCTCCAAATCAATATCTTCTAGCAGCCCAGGCAGTTCGTTAGTTAAAAGTTGTCAATAGGATTCGCCGTTCAAGCAATCTGGTAGTTGGAACAGGCCAATTGGCTACAGATCAACACTAAATTGTACTTGAAAATTGGATTCTCTCCTCAAGTGTGAGTTTTCGATACCCCATGAATAATAGCTATGGGCACTGAAAACCCAGTTACGCTTAAAATCGGACTCGTCCGTCCACACAATTAGATCAAAAAAGTTATCGTTGTGATCTTGTCTTTGTAACATTTCTTGACAAAACTCTACTCTTCTGTCGTAATCCTCTTGTCGCAATTGTTGAACATATCTGACATGGTACGGATGGTATCCAACTGCCTGGAGTGTGCAATGTACCTCTGATTTTGAGATCCCTGTACAGCGACTCACCATTCTGACACTTGTCGATGGGTCTCTTTGAGTTTCTTGGACATCGAATCTACCATATCCGGACCCCTCATTCTCGGTGTATGGCCGGTCTGGTCCCTGGAATGCGACCTTCCATGTAGGCATTATGAACTCTAAGGATCATTCTGTGGTCAGGAAACCGCTCGGGCTGAGGCCCAAGTCAATGTTCTGCAGGTTCCTTGTAGAGTATTGCTGCATGTAAAGTGTTCCCCCAACATAACCATAAAAGTAGTGCATCTCTGCATACTCACACAGTAAAAATGACATGATCACTCTCATGAAAATTCAAGCCCAGTAAACACGTGGTAACTTGGAATTCACAGTAATCGCTTCAAGCCAAATCGTTAAGCAATACACAGTTCAGTACATTGTGATACGTTTTCAGTCCTTGTAATAACACAAATACAATTTTTTTTTTCACTTCAGCATCTGTGACAGGACATTCCAAAGTGATGAAGTCGTAATAGCAGATGCCAAGTAAACGACTGACTGCAAAACAAGGAATGGTGTACACGGTATCTGTCGCTGTCTAACTCATGTTAATGCCAATGCAAATATCACAAAATCCAATGGGGTTAAATGTTTGCAAGATAATTTCTCCCGGCAAGGCTACATATGTATTGCACAAGAGAGTCGTCATTTTAGAACATTTTAATGATTTTATTTTGTTTTAATCATGTTTTTTTTACTCTCACAAATTAGAATTTCGTGCATACTGCATTTTGCATCAAATTCTTAGGTTGAAGCCGAATTAGTAACAAAATGAAATGTACAGGGTACATAACTGATACAATGAGAAGTTCTTGATGTCGGTAAGGAACACATTTAATGAGATTTTTTGAACGTCACTAAATGTCATGGAAAAACTATGCTCCCGAATTTTTTGTTTTTCAATTTTTTTTTCGATGCCATGCTAAGACAGGTGAACGTAAATGTTATTGGGATGGATTTGTCATTCATTCTGCTAATCTAAATCAAATGTTCAAGTACCTACCAAAGTTATTCATGTCACCATACCAATATTTCTCGTTGAACTGCGAGTTAGGCACAAAACATATAAAAAATCATTATCCCGAAACAATCAACAACCGTTTAACATACATGGTGGTACGGGGATGTTTCGGATAGGCCTTGATGTCCTCTACCTGCCTGCTTCGGCTTGACAATATATCTTGGGACATCTTGTATATTACTATAACCGCCCAACCTATTACTACCAAATTTTGCAAAGACGTTTTGCTGTCATATGCTATATTAATTTATATGTGTTAGTATGTGCCAGACACTTATTTTCTGAATTGTGGTAATAGAATCCTTTTAGCTTAGTGTGCTATATGTACGAAAATATGCATCCGACTTTAACTTAAATTTGTATACTATGTAAATATATACTTTATATATCTATGACAAACATAGAATATACTAATGCATAACCTTTTTGACTTCATTTATGAAGGACGTCTCAAAAAAATTATTTTTTTTGCCATATTTAGAGGTAAAATTAACCGATTCTCACCTAATTTTACACACAAGTAGTGTTATAGTAGTATATTTAAACAAACATGTTTTAGGTATGGCAGTCCTTTTTAATGGTGTTAATATAAATCATTTATATTTGCATGTTATCTATATTAAACAATTATACAAAAATCAACCAGATTTTGTTCTCTATATGTATTCATTAGAAGCTTTAATATGCACACAGGAATAATTTTTGCCGACCTTTTTGCAAAATAGACGCAGGTAGGATAATTGAACATTCTGCCGTATTTCCGGAAAAATTTCACTAATTTCTACAAAATTATTCACACCATTAGTGTTACAGAAGGCCATGTAAACTTACATGATATAAATAGAGTCAGACAATGATTTTCAAAATGAAAGTCATATAAAATATTGATAAGTTTGTCGTATCTGTGAAACAATTTAAACACATTCAACCAAATATTTTATGTTGCCAGTATCTATTATAAGCATCGTATAAAGAAAAGTTTATTAAAATAAATTTTGTAAGATAGCACCAAATAGTAAAACAAAGTTTTTATGCCATACCTCAGGAACCAATCAACTGATTTCCACCAAATTCTTTACACAAGTAGCACTATGGTAGACCATGTAAACTAACGTGTTTTAAGTGGCTCAAACACATATTTTCAAAATGATAGCCCTGTAAATATTTCAGGTTAGTAAACCATATCATTCAAAATATTACACTGATTACATCCAAAGTTTATCCTCCGTATCCTACCTCTGTAATGCAGTTCATTGCATGATAGCTTACTGTCCGATGTTTCTTTGTTCGTGTCCTGGATATGGCACATGATTTTGTAATTGTATCACTACTGTTGCATATGTTTCTGGATTCATCCCTTTTAAAGATATTGCTGTCAATGAGATGCCAAGGCCTACCTACCATCTCAGCTTTTGAGAACTTCATTAAAAATTACTTGTTCCCATTTAAAGTAAAGTGGATTTATATGTTATATCAGTAACTTCTTGTTATTATTTTCTGTCCCAGTTTTTAAATGTAAAGGACTTCATACAAAAGTGTGGAATGCGGAGGAGCCCTACTCAATGTGCCAACTCTTTAAAATTAAATTTGGTATTTGTTGTTTAGAATTGATTGCTTTAGGATGTAGGGATACTTATTTATCATGTCGCTTGCGGGGACTTCTTTGATCTATGAGCTGCCCAAGACAGCGCTTCTACAACTGATAGCCCTTAAGTTGCCTGACAATGACTCTGATAAGGTTATGCTTGAAAAGATGAAACAGATAGCTTGTTAGGTATTAGTACATCCTGGTATTAATTCTAACCCTGTGGTTAATTATGTTGCCACTGTAACTGATAGTTCAAAAGTTGTAAGTAAATTTTTTCTGAAGCTTTTACTAACCAATTCGCCTAAATTGAAGGATGGTCATGCAGAGCATATTGCAATTTTTTGTCTCAGTCCAAGAATTATTGATGTTATATATTGTACCTAGGATTGAGTTGTATACTGTTATGCTGGTACATGTTCCTATAAAACTTAAGGATGTGCTCGTTCATTCCAGAGATTACAACTTATTTTGGGAAGTCGTTAAGGAAACATTTTTAAATCTCTCTTGTAATTCTAGGACAATGGAAGTTTTGTCATGATTTCCTGTGTAGGAATCAGCAGGAACTAGAATCGCTTACTGCATATCTGGGAGACATTATATGATAATGTTCTGGGGGTTAACTTATTGTGAACATGAATTTGTATAAATGATAATAGATTATTTGTTACCAGAGCTAGGGTCGTATTATCTGATGCACACTCCTACGTTATCTGAACTTGAAACATGGCAACTTGAAACTTGTATAAGGCTCGGGTCAGTTAAGACGAAGAAGAGACAGTCCACAAATATGCCAATAATTATAGTTGTGTATATAAGGTTGAACAAAGAATTATGAAAAAAAAAATATGTTTATGGGAAAAGGTTGTTTATTCGTGGGAAAACTGATCACTTGGCGAACAACTTATTTCGGAAGGATAATGTTAAAGTAGCTAGTATACTTACTCAGAATGCATCTCTTTCTGGATTTGGTGTGCCATTTGGAGTTATTTACAAGAAATATAGGGAGGCGAGAATTCTTCCCGGCATTCAGGTACAATGCATCAAGTTGTATGTTATTCATGTGGGGAAATGGAACATATACATCCTAATTGTTCTTCGAAGTCGAAAGGGAAATTAAATAAAACAATTCCTTTTCTAAATCGTTGCCTTGTGTGGAAATAAATATTGGGGNGGGGGGGGGGGGAAATGACATCTTCTATGATAGATACAGGGGCTACAGCAACAGGAATAATGTAATTTGTTACTCATGGAAAATCCTATAGGTTTTTAGTTGGTGATTCCTGTGGCAGTTATACATTTCAGTGTAGCTATTGGTTGGGTAGTTTGTGCTCATAAAAGGTAGAATTTAGATATAAAAATGGTAATTTTCGTGGAAGTATTCATTTTGATAATACCCAAGTTGTTGTTTCAGGTTATATATGCACTGATTTTCTTGTTAAAACCAGGGCTATTGTTGATGTGAAGAACTAGTTTGTTGAGATTCTCATTTAGCCAAGGCACTATTCCTTTAAGTATAGCCTCAAATAATAATTAATAAGATTGCACACTTAGAGCAAAAGCAATTGATTAGTTTTGGCAGAATTTTCCGACATTATTACTTTTTGTATTGGACAGTGTAAGGATGACCCTTATTTATTTTGAATGATTTTACATCATTTCGTGGCAAGCTGTATCGGGTTGCACCACCAAAGGAAAATATTTTCAAGGGGATCTTGAATAAATTAAATTATGTTCCCAGTAGATGGATAAATATGTAATTTGATTACTACTGTTGGACTTACTTTGGAGCTCGCTTTGCTCAGGAGAAAACATTGTGTAGCATGGGTTAGTTATTTTGGCCTGGAATGAATGAGGACATCTAAAATCGCATGCGGTAATGTCTCATATCAACAATGTTGACGCATTCTGCGTCCCTATATTTTATTCGTCAGAACACACACTCTGGCGAAGCTCGCGGGCGTACGACCGCAATAAGGATTAAGGGTTTTGTGGACGTGCCGGCAGAGTGACGCCAGGAGCCTCGCAGCTGCAAAGGCACCCTACCAAAGGTTTCTGCACGTGCAACTGTTCCTGCACGTGCAGACGACATCCGGAGACAACGGAAGGCACCAGGGCGCGGACACCGAGATCCCACCACCAGCTGCGCCTGTCCCAGGCTTGTACCTCAATAAACCATGAGAGCTTTTAGCGGACGTGCGTGCAGAACGGGACAATACACTTCCAGGCCAGAACCAAGGGACGATGCCACGCCCGCTGCGGACCACACGAGCAGCGGCCACGTGTTTTATGACCCAGGGGGACGACAAGCACTCCGGACACGGACACGTGCAGAGGTGGGGCAAGTTGAATATGGTGATGGACGCTACAAAACCACACGAAGGGGGGAGAAAATGGGCAGTCAGTGGAGAGACGTCGAATCAGTCAGTCGCGGATCGAGCAGTCAGTCAGTCAGCCGGAGCCAGTCGAGGATCGAGAATGCATCACGACGTCGACCTCAGTCGGAGGCCGTCAAGCAGGACGAGCGGTGGGAAGCATCCGAGAAAAGTCAGTCAGACTTCGTCAAACGCAGAGTCCTGCGTTGGACCCGGGAAGAAGGAACTTCGAAGCCAGGCGCCGAGACGCCCACCAAGTTCGAGAGTAGTTCCAAGCCGCCAGCCGAGGGAATTCAGCGCTGCAGTGTCAGATAAGTAGTTCTACACCAAGTGCGAAGAATCTTCCCCCACCCCCCAACGACGCCAGTCGCGGCGTCAAACCATACGTAGCCTACATAGGAAAAGGGGAGGAGAGTTTTGTCTCGTGAGTTCATGTACCAGTTAACCTGTTCAAGCAACAATAAAACTCGATTATATGAACTCACAAGTATAGTGTATGTTATTAGTAAATTGGACCTAGAGACAACAGTGTCGACGTATTCCTATGCCCTATCACTGAGGGCTAGCATCAAATGCTGGCGCCTCACGCCGCAGAGCAGAATCAATACCTACTTTTAAACTTCAGCATTTGGCAGGTATCAATTTAAAGCCAAAAATTTCAAAGGTTTGGATCGATTTTACAGGTTTTCTTGCAGTTTTGTGTGAGGATGATTATATATGGATTGTTTTGGGCCACTATCTAGATTGAAGAAGTGGAATAATTGTCTTTAGTGATGCTATGTGTGTATCTCATTTTGATACGCAATATAATTGTTTGTATATGGCCAGACAAATACAATTAATTATTTGATTTATAGACACATATTCTTGACAGTAAAATATTTTTGGACCAATACAGATTTTTTGTCAACTCAGATTGGTATTTTGTTAGATAAAAAAAGTTATTTTTTATTATTTTCAAATTTTGTCTATTCAACACAAAATTTTCTTACAGCAATTATAGATTTGTTTGGCCATAAACCAAATATTTCGTTGGTTGTAACAAACCTTTCTCTCAGTGTTTTATATGAGAATTTCTAAAGTTGCTCTAATGAACTACTTTATGGAATATCATACAAGCAAAACCACTATGCGAAATATTATAACTATTATAAATACAAATAAAGCATACACTTTTATATTTAATGATTTAATTAAATTGTTGGGATTAAGCATGGAAATATAATAACACTGTGTCATGGGACGACAATAAATAACCTGATGAAATGGTTAATACTAAAGAGCACATGCGATAATATCACATTAGGAATTCCAAACATGAACTACAAGCCTGTGTGGTACTAACTATATGACAGCTACCAGTAATTTGAGTAATGCTTAAATACGAAACGATTCCACATAGCTTCATTTGAGGAATGATGATGCATCAAGCGTTAATTAATGACACATTATTTAAACTGCAAAAAAATTTCATAAATTAAAAATTAATATTATTTAAACATCTCGGTACACCTCAGTACTCGCGAGTAAAAAAGTAACAATTTCCTTAGGTCGATTATATATTTTAAGAATGTGTATAAGGTAACGCATTAAATTTATGGTTTATTAGTTACGTTATTAATCGTATGATGCCTAGTATTACTTAAAAGGAAACAAATATTATTAATTGAATCACGAAATTGCAAATGGACGTAAGTCCATTAATCATGGTTCTGAGAAAACTAAAATTAAAAACTGTTTGCCAACTGGCTACTGAGTGTGTGATTAACCAAACCCATCAACTCATCGTTTCTTCCTTAACTGTTATTTGTTGACGTATATAATGTAAAAAGTATAATGCAATGGTCATTTTAAATGTATTTTAAGACGTGTAAACGTATCAGACTTATACCCTTTTAACAATTTATCAAAATCGAATGTTGTGTATACCATGAAAGAAAGCAATTTAAAAAGAAAGATATTATTTGTGTTTATTTTCTATATGAAAACAATATTTTTATTTGCAACTCAACATTAATATTACTATTTTGTATTATTATAACACTCAAGTCACATTTAAGTGCTGAAACAAGAATAATATTTGTATTGCACTAAAACATTATATATTCTTCTGTACTTTATCAAATTGTTTATTTTACATCTACAACAGTAACATGATATGACAGTTATGTGACATAACGATACTTTTAAACCGCTTTACACTTTTTCCAGTTTTCCTTGCAGCAACATCGTTGTTTCTGTGGTTTATGTATGATTTCCGTATTAAATATGATTTTTTTTTCTTGAAGAGGTACTTTCATTCCTAATACGTTTCCTTTGTTTCGTCTTGTCATAGACAACTTTATTCACGTTCGCCATTTTTAAGAGTTCATAAAATAATATACAAAAAAATAAGAGAATAGTATGCCCTTCAATATTGTTTTTATCAGTAAGCATGTCATAGAGGAATATATAATGGTATTTTGGTTTCTGCTGTTTATGATCTTTATTCCAGTAAAGTGATAAAAGAACGTTAAGACATGGACTAGAGTCTTATTTTCACTACATGCAAAAACTGCTACTTAAATACATTATCAAGAATATGCTCGACATATATCCTGTTAATACCATCACATGCACCTACCTATAAAGAACTCATACATGTATTTAAATCAAAAGAGCTGAAAACTGGGCTTAAGTGCTTTTACCATTTCATGATTCAATTGTGAATAATACTTCCAACTGAACTGAGAGAGACGATAACGGACATACGATTTGGATATAACTTTTATAATAGTTATATAATATGTATACATAATGTTGAGTGTGAGCACCCCTGCTATAACGAAAGTCCCTATTTAAGGGTGAAATACTGAATAAATAACAGTTTTGTGGACAACAAAAAAGTTTTTTGTATGCCATAAATTTTTTTTATTTAATGTAAACATTACAAAAGATTTTGTGGTACCAATAGCATTTTTTCGTCTTTTCAGAATTTACTGAAAAAAAAAATATACTTTTGTAGTCACCAATAAATTTAGCGTGTTAGGCAATGATGTGTTCGTTGGTCAGAGCAAAAATGTTATGGCGTTATCAGCAAAACTGATTAGTGGGGCTCACATAATTGTACGCGGGTTACGGGTTAAGGTCGGTGTGAATGGTTNGGGGGCAGCGACCCAATGTAGTGGTTTCGAACAACCGTGGGAAATAGTAATTAGGATGACCAGACTAGGAATCAAACCCGGGTCCTGTAAACTGCGAGCCTAGAGTATTACCACTATGATACCTCACTCGGTGTTGCGGGCTTTGACTTGAGGATGCAGATACCACAATTATAATAAGTGCCACGTCAATATCTGAACAAACTACCTCACAAGAAGGTTATTTTCCTAAATCATTTAGGCTATGTGTTGACATTTACTTACTTTGAATATAGTGATAGTACAATCAATTTTCATTTTATTAAGTATAGCCCTCATTAAATTAGTTTGGTACCTGATGCAAGGGGACCAACACTGACAAATATGGCGTCGTGGCCAGACCAGATGGTGGACACTTCCAATATGCCAGCGCCCATGCGCAGAATATAACTGATGCTGTTTTGCAATCGTGGTAAAATGTTTTAATCTGTACGACACGAAAGCTATTACATCCAACTAAATATTTCGTGATAGCCAATAAATATATTTTCAGTAAACAATTATGTCCGTGAGAATTAAATGGTTTTAGTACTAACACAGACATGTTATCATGCACCACAATATAGTTTTTACCAGCAACAGAATTTCTTCTCGGAATTAATCAACAAAATAGCTTTGTAACCACCAACATATCTTTACTTTCAGTGCAATCAGTAGAAATGAACATACCAGCAAAGAGCAGCACTGGAGATTATGAAAAGTAATTTTTTTCCGTTATCAATGTACAGGATGAGTATAAAAGAATACCCCAAATTTGAAGGTCTATATTATCAAAACCAAACAGCCTACAACCTCGATAGCCAAATAAAATGAACAGTCGAACCGTGAAGTTTGTTTACCATACATTCATAAATGTTCGATGTGACCACCATGAGCGGCCCGAACGACATCTACGCGATAATCAAACTCGTTCCACGCTCTTGTCAGCATGTCCAGTGTTACGATTTGGATGGCGTTCGTAACTCTCGGTTTGGGGTGGTGAGGAGGAAGCGAGCTCGCATTCGACACGTCAATATGAAGGGGACGGTCTGACGTTTCATTTATGTGCCGAGAGATGACACTGGGGGCGTCTGTCGTCGCACTATGAGCGTGTTTTGTGTATTAGTTCGCATCACGATGGCGACGGAACAACAGAAGGCGTTCTGTGTTATTCAGTTTGCTAAATGTGAATAGGTTACGACTGTTTAACGTGAATTCCGTCGCAAATACAGACGCCATCCTCCAGATAGGTGGAGTATCGTACGTTGGTTTCGTCAGTTATGTGACATAGGGTGCCTTTT
This sequence comes from Clitarchus hookeri, assembly GCA_002778355.1. Classification (NCBI taxonomy): domain Eukaryota; kingdom Metazoa; phylum Arthropoda; class Insecta; order Phasmatodea; family Phasmatidae; genus Clitarchus; species Clitarchus hookeri. The sequence continues at coordinate 1,500,012 of NQII01000005.1, read as the reverse complement.
CAAAGGCAAAAGTAGCGGGCAGCCACGTGTGTCCGAAGAGAATGTGCAACGGATTCAACAAGCGTTCGTTTGCAGTCCGAGAAAATCAACTCGACAAGCTAGCCGGGAAATGCAAATCCCTCAATCGACGGTATGGACAGTGTTGCGAAAGCGATTGCTGTAAAAACCATGCACGTTACTGCCTGTACAGGCTCTAACCGAAAGGGATAAAGAACTAAGACGTGATTTCTGCGCGTTCGTTCTTGCCCAGAACGAGGTAGACGATGCCTTCATGTATAAGCTGGATTTTAGCGATGAAGCGACATTCCATACAAATGGTAAGGTCAACCGGCACAACGTGCGGATATGGGGTCAGGAACGTCCACATGAAACCACCAAACACAAGCTCGTTTCCGACAAAGTGAAAGTGTTTTGCGCTGTATCCAAATACAGGGGGGAGGATCGTACGGTCACCCCGGTGGGGGGAGTGTAGGTTGGTCATTCGAGGTGGCGTGGCAGTACTAGGCTATGGTAGCCGAGACGAACTTACTTACCGGTTTCCGGAAAGGATGGGTGATGCGTCTCTTATAGCCTCTCAACATCCATGGCAACCCAGGGCTTCTCGTGCCACCCCTGATTAAACAGACTGGGCTCTGCCGCCCGTGCCCTATGGGAAACAGTTTTCTAGCGGCTGTTCAGGGGTATCTGCCGTGATGGCTTGGGCCGATAGATAGTACCAAGGCCCGACCACTTGGTGGGGTGTTGGACCTCTTGGCACTCAGGCCACTGGGGCCCAAAACAGGAATTTCCCTGTGAAGAAATTCTAGGATGGTAAAGGACGCGTGTCTGATGTTGCGAGTCGGCCTGGTGTGCGGCTTCGTGTGAGCTCGGCTCCTGGTGAAGACAGCAAAGGGAGTAAAACCGGACGGTCATGGCGGTACCCACCTGTTCTGAGGGACTCCGCACACTCCCGCATGGAGGTTAGGCGACGCAGTCGGACACAGGAAAACCCATACGTGCCATGGAAATTAAGAGGGAGCACGGGATGATCCGCTTGGCCCATCCAGGGGTACTCCCTGGAATTTGGATCAGACGAGGTTGGACTCGTGCTGGCAGTGGTTGACTCCGCATGCTGGAGAAGGCTCGGAGAGATTCCCCCTCTTGCTAAAAGAGCCGGACGTTGAACAGGATTGTTCCGGGGGCGTGCCCGAGATCACGTCAGGGGCGTGGGTAGTGCTCCGGCTATACCACACGCTTGGTAATCTGAGTGCTAGAATCTCAGGCCTTGTGGTAGGACATGCTCTGTGCGATCTGCAATATCAGATCGGGGCTCTGCCTGGTGCGGCCTGTGTACAGGTCGGGGCAAACGGGTTTGGTCAATTCAGAAAGCGCTGGTCATGTCTGCGATGAGAGGGCGTGATCCCTCTTCCCCGCCTACTGGGAGGCCGGGGTGCGGTATGGCCTCGTGGCTAAGAGCGCCCCGTTAACAAATAAAACCATGACTCTGTCGTGTTTAACAGTAACCTGTATCCAAATACACTGTTTTTGGCCATTAATTTTTTTAGGAGACCACTGTTACTGGAATCCCTTATTTGGACATGCTTACAGAGTGGTAGTTTCCTCAGTTAGAAGAGGCGAGCTGTTCGCGGATACCTGAACGAGACGTTGCCGCAACGCTGGATTGGTCGAGGAGCAGCCGGTGACCAGGCTCTTCATCACTGGCCCCCAGGAAGCCCGGATCTTACCCGTTCGATTTTTTCCAATGGGGGGTACATAAAGGGTCAAGTGTTTCGTCCACCATTGCAGGCTAACATTGACCACTTCAAAACGGGAATTACGGACGCCATCCAAACCGTAACAATGGACATGCTGACAAGAGCGTGGAACGAGTTTGATTATCTCGCAGATGTCGTTTGGGCCGCTCATGGTGGTCACATTGAACATTCATGAAGGTATGGTAAACAAACTTCACGGTTCGACTGTTCATTTTATTTGGCTATCGAGGTTGTAGGCTGTTTGGTTTTGATAATATAGACCTTCAAATTTGGGGTATTCTTTTATACTCATCCTGTACATTGATAACGGAAAAAAATTAATTTTCATAATCTCCAGTGGTTCATTTTAATGGTCAACAAAGGTTGTAAGTTTGGTTTTGATATTATAGACCTTCAAAGTTGGGGTATTCTTTTATACTCAACCTGCATATGTAATGTTTTAATATGTTAAAACTGATTGTTTAGTTTTATACACATAATACTGCAAATTTGCATACTAGTTATAAACTGGTTTTTCTGTTTCAAGCTCATTCCCATTGATATTTTAACGATCTGTGCTTCCTCGTTAGTGTCAAGCAAGAGTAATATTTGCATGTGGCAGAAAGAAACACAAGGGCAGATAAATAAACTAAGCAAAATTTTAAAATTTGCAAATAAACTGAATATTAATAATGACACTTAAATATGCCATCCATAATTTAATTTGCATTTTTTCGGAATATAGAAATTTAATCAAAATCATTCTCAGGAACTATTTTAATTTACGACCCTTCACAAAAGCAATGGTGCATATTTATATATGTCCTTAAGTACCATAGTATATTTAAAAGAAAATTGTTGTTCAGTTGTTTTTCCTAAAAATATGTTGTGAATTTTTTTCTAGACTTTTTACCTTGCTACTAAAATTAGTGTTTAATTAATCTTTAAATGTGAAATAACCACCAACGTGAGAAACCATTGTGAAATAATTTACTATGAACTAACTTCGTTTAACTTTTGTCAGAAGTAATGTTTTCATTTCAGTCTCTTACATTCTAGCAATATGTATCGACAATTATATTGCTGTAACATATTGCATCTTCTTCTAAGCTGTACATATAAACAGCATGTCAAAATATTATGCTACAGAAGCAGGTTGGGTAGAGCCACTGCGTTAGCTTGTATTGTTTAGTATTTAAGGGAAAGAGGAAAATATCTAAAATAATTTTTGGCCGTGATAAAATGGCGTCACACAAGTTGGGCTAAAGAATATGGGTCACTTATGTTGGAATCCACGTATGGAAATACAATGAGCACCGAGTCTGAATTTGTGTAAGTTGAACGAAGCCCACTACATGCAGATCGCCTCTACGGCTTTTGTGCCCCTACCAGTACTACATTGAAAGCAAACACACGACAGTGTACTCGGTCCATACGTACCCATGCTCAGAGGACAAATGTAGAGCCGAGTAGCCACACTCGTCACGCGCATTCACATCTCCGCCTCTGACGAGCAGCAATCGGGCCGCCTCCATGTAGCGCTGCCAAACAGCGTAGTGTAGAGGTCGCAGACCCTGCGTCACCGGCTCGTTCACTTTGGCTCCACATGCCAAAAGGATGCGGATCTCGTCCAGTGGCACCATGCGAATGATGCTGTCCGCCAGCTCACGCTGGAGTGGGTTTGTTATGCACTCTGTCGGCATTGTTATGCCGTTGTCTCACTGATAACCTGCAACACAAGCCAAGTTCAACATATTTATTTGTTTCCACTCTGGCTATGTTTTGCCCCTGCCAAAAAACGAAAACATGAATCTTTGTTAACTTGGGAACAGTGTCCTAATTTCAAGTTCCCTAAACCAAGTTCATTTATAGGATGTTACTTTCTCATTCATACACTTTTATTTTGTGACAATATACTTATGATTATGATAGTTAAATAGCTAGTTATGTTTCTTTCGTGTAGCAACAATATTGTAAGTAGAATTTATTAAAATTTTTATAAAAAAGTGAAGTCTCCGCAAAAATGTTACACAAAATACAGAAGAAAGCTAAGAAAGTTGCATGTTTCATGTCACGTTTTTGCTCATACAGTTGGCGCAATTAATGAATTAAACCCACGATACAGAATTAACTATAAAATTTATTGTGGAGTAAAATGTGGTTTTGATAACTTTGTGGCGTCTGTACTGCATTAAGTTGAAAGGTTTCTTACTCCTTTCACGACCGAAGTTCTGCCATTATTCAGTTACTACACTTTCAATTCCTCCTTCGAAGAAACATTTCTTCTGTGTACTCGAAAATTCATAAATACCCATAGATGTTCAATGTGTTTGAGGGCGCGATTGCGAGGATGAGTATACAAATGTTTTTGAATGCTCCAAATAAGCCATTATTTATTAATACCAGCTGCATTCTTCGGGTTGTTGTCATGTTCAAAATGTAGATATGAAACATTTATAATTTTTCTTATCTTTACTTAACATTCTGCCTTAAAACGTCATTATACATCAACTTTTCCGTTGTACTATCAGCAAATTTTATATTCCCGGTCCCTTTCGCAGACATACATCCCCAATCCATTACTGAACCTGCCCCATGTTTAATTGTGGGAAGTGTATTGGGAACATCGTCGGCTGTATTAGCATTTCTCCCCACCCTGTTTATACCATCCCAGCAAAATGGTTAATTTTACTATCATCTGAACACACGGCATTGCTACAAATCTCCTGGTTCTTGCTTAGATGCTCTTTACCGAAGAGCAGTCTTGCAGCATGATTCTTCTTATTGACGTAGGGCCTCTTACTTGCTACCCTGCCATTAGAAACATGTGTTCATTTTCGCGCAAGAATAAATTATAGATAATTGGAAAAAACACATATTATCTCACCTGTACGTAACCATATATTATTTTTACATGGTCAGAAGCATATTTTATACTTATATAATGCATATATAGAAATATAAAGTATTTATAATTTATTCTATACGTAGGGAGTTATTATGTAAACGCAATGTGATATTTGTATGGGTATATGTGCATATAAGATTACAGCATCTGCATATTTCCCAGCTATCTGTGAAACCTTCTCATGGGAACGTGTATGTGAGTTTTCTCAGAGTGTTCGCATATATTTTACATTTAAAATGTATGACAGAATACCTTCTGTGAACATAAACTGGACTCCTTACTAGAGCAGTACCAGAAATGTTTTACTAATTAGATGGATCGTTCGCGATGTATTGCGTGAATTTATTCGACACGGCAAGTTCGCACAATAGATAAATGGTTCACGAAAAGTTTTGCGAAGTGATTTGCAAACGGGAAACATGACGCTGGATATCGAAGACATCTGTGAGTGTGTCGTCAGTTCCAGCCCCAATCAGATGGCACAACGACGTCGGTTGTGGACATATTCGCGAGCAAATGGTGTGGTGTGTTCTCTGGCGTCCGCTCGTCTGGCGCAAAACTTCACTGGGCAATAGATTGCTAAACAGCATCGGTCTTGTGCCATATGATAGGAGCATAACTACAGGCCCCTACAAAAGGTTGGTATCCAACACGATTTGCAATGAACGTGATGAGATACGTATATCATATATGTAAATGGATATCATCGTGCATTCGCAGTTGTTCGTTATTCAACCAGAAAACGAATAAAATCTGGGCAGGAGTCAGTCAGCAGGATTCAGTCGGCAGGTCAGCAGGAGTCAGTCGGTAGAAGTCATTCGACAGGAGTCTGCCTGCAGGAGTCAGTCGGCAGGAGTCACTCTACATATGGGACTTATTTTGAATAAAGATGCTGAAAGACACTGACGATGAAAAATTAAGTATGTTAAGTATTACTACATTCAAACATTCACCGATTGGCAAAAATTACTTGGAAAACAGTCTTGCTAATCTGCAAAGATATTTTTAAAATCGGTAAGGCACTGTGACATGATAATAGTGATTGTTTGAAGAACCTATCTTGTGTTATTCTTAGCTGCTATAAACTTTCCAGACAATTCGCTCGAAATTATAACTTAAACAAATCAAGGCCAGCAAGTGTAGTGTTCTGTTGATTTACTGAGAAACATAATATTAACATCGCTACCGGCTGTTAATACGCTGCATAATAATGTTCGAATAAGACGAGGGGACTATAGACAATACAAGCGACGACTAGCATAACATACAATCTGTTCGTGCGAAATATACATTTGCTAAACTGGCACGTGAACTGGATGAGCTTCAGAAATATAATGTAGCACCAGTAGCTATGAAGACTAATGTCGTCAACGATGCCATAACTCCCAAGAAAAGGAAATTCAGCGCTGAAAAAGGAAATGTGGCGAATATAATAAAGAATATTGGCTCTGAAGACGGTGGCGATTTTCTCGATGATCTTACTAATTCCCCCACCAGATTTGCTTTAACTAGCGGCATGAAGAAGGCAGAATACGCTGAGAACACTGGTTACATGTTTCCCGAAGACTCAAATGAACTTGTTGATAGACATTTAATCGCTTTGCAACAATATGGAGATTTCTCACACATTAACGAGACATCTTCATCAGTGAACTAAAGGCCATGATCTGCAGGCACTTAAGACATTCAAAGTTTAAGTATATACAATAAGTTGAACAATAAGATTATGTACATATAGCAGAATATGTTTAATTTCTTGAAACTTTCCTAATTGTTTTACGAACAAATTCTTAACTCAGTATTGTATACAACCAACTGTAAGAGTTTGTTTTACATAACATTTCTGCGAGGAAGTGTATTAGAAGAGTTATTATTCAATCCGGTGTTTTATGTTTAAAGTCGATTGAGATTTATTAGATGTACGAATGAAGTGCGGAATATTTTGAGAAATGAATGTTAAAAATACTTTTTTTTCAGGTATGTTTCAAGGTAAGTTTTGAGGTATGGTTTTGGTAGTATGATTTTGAGGTATGTTTTGAGGGGTGTTTTCAGGTATGTTTATAGAAATATGGGTTTTAAGGTATGTTTTCGGTTTTTTACAGTATGTGTTATATATTGCCAGTTTTGTAGGTTTGGCTTGACTGGCTGGTGTTGACAATGAGCTGGTCTGCATATTTGGTCTGGGAATTTGATTTGCCAGCAAGTATGCTCCTTTGGTATGGTCCGCAATTCCAACGGAAAAATATGAAGTATATAAAATATTAATTAAATCTTTGAATATAAATACACAGACAGTGGACCGCATACAAAAAATTAGTGCAGTAGCCAGGCACAAATTTAGAGACTGCCGGAAATAATAGTTTTTTCCTATATGTATGAATAGGAGGCATATGTCAAATCTACAGATTGACTATGGATTGATGCTATATTGAAAGATTGATCGAAAAGATTAAAAGATTGATCAAAAGATTGAAAGACTGATCGAAAGTGTGAATGTTTGATTATAAATATTGAGAGATTGGTTGAAAGGACTGAAAGATTGATCGAACATATTGATATATTTGCCGAAAAGTTTGAAAGATTGATAGAAAACGTTGAAATAGTTATCGAAAGCTTAGGAGATTGATCAAAGATTTATCATAATATTAAAAGAATAATCAAACCATTTATAATATTGTTCAAAATATTAGAAGATTGATTGTGATCGAAAGAATGCGAGTTTGAGAGAAAAATTTAAAGAATGTTCAAAAATATTGAATTATTGAGCGAAAGATTGAGAGACTTATCGAATTATTGAAATATTGTTTGAAAAATTGAAAGAATGTTTAAAAAGATTTAAATATTGAGCGAAAGATTCGGAAATTTATCGAAATATTAAAAGATTGACCGAAAAATGTATGGCTAAGAAGAGCATGTACGATAATGCTGTCTGTCACCTGAGTTGGCCTCGTACACTCCAAATTTTAAGGGCCAACCCTAATGGTTAACGAATAACATAAAAAAAATGAAGAAAATCAAGCTGGACTAACACCACCAAAGACAAAGTGGGGGTGCTGGTCGCAGGCTCACCATTAAACGAATGCGTCATTTTAATGTCTACACTGCAGTAGCTCGCTGGTCCGAACAGGAACTTGAAATTTCAGCAGATTTTTTTTAACTTTAATGGGGGAATTTGTGTGTAATTACGAACACGCCCGATAATACCCTGCCAAATCTGATGGGAGTGTCGAACATAAAACAACTTACCAAACTAAATGCTGAAAATTTCAGGGAATATTGGGGTAAAATTTGTGACATGGTGCGCCTTTGGCTACAAATATTTATCTGCAGAGGATGAGATAACGCGTGAGCAACAACCAATCATGGGCGAACAATGTTACATAATCGAAATCAGAATCACAGTCAAGTGGTAGTGAAGTGGTTGAACTGTAGTGAGTAAANGGGGGGGGGGGGGTTGTTTGTTGGATGCAACATAAAGCCAATTATTCATTAGAGGGGCAGTTGGGTGGGAATCGACAAAATAGCAATGGAATGTAAAGGAGGGGGGAGGCATGCTGACTTAATAACCAATTAAATATAGTGTCGAGGGTCACTCGTCTTCTGGTAAATGTGCTGGAAAGATATGCGATATATCGTTTTTGTTTCGAATGCTGGACTTACTGCACATAAGGCGTTAAAGGTTTTTTCAGCAATTTCCTGATATTTCGAGTTTTTATTACGTCTCACACTTTTATAGATTGTTTTAATATTTATATTTTTCCTCGATTTCTTAAAAAATTTTTTGAATTTTTGAATTTTTTTTATTTTTTTAGGTTCAAGTTTTTCTGATGTCAAGGTCAAGGTCACAGATGTCCGGATGGCTGTTTCGGTAAATAATGTGATTTATTCAGTTTTTTAACCATTTATTTTATTTTTTTACGATTTACGAACTCTATGGCTATCCAAAGATCATCATGGGTCAAGGTCACAGAAATATATCATGACAGTTGTGGTATATTATGTAATCACATTTGGTCAAAGACTTTCTTAACGTTTAAAAAAAAATGCTATTTTTAAAACGATATTTAGGTTAAAGTTTATTAAAGGGTCATCCCAGGTAAAGGTCACGATTCATGGTCACCCTTATCAAAGATAGCTGCCGGGTGACATCACAACATGGTGGCAAGTCGGCTCCAGCTCCTGTTACGAGTACCAGATATGCTAGAATCGGAATAACCTGTCTACTCGTATAAATAAAACTTTTATAAAAGATGGCATGTATTAACATATGCCAGATTCTATTCTAATATAATGGTACGCGCCTACTGCCTATTCGGGCGCGGGCACTATGCGTGGACAAGGCTCTGTGCGGGGTGACCACACCAATCCCCCTTTCCCAGGCAGATCCACTCGCGTTCCCATCGCCGGGCGGCTAGAAATGATTGACAGCTGACCCGGCTGGTGTCACAGCCCCTGCTCCCTCTTCCGGGGAAGCCGACAACTTTAGAGGATGCACAAGAATATTATGGGAACTAGGACCTTCGGTGAAACGCGGAATTTAGAGATATTTCTGGGTGATGGCCTGTGACCCTATGAATATCGGAGCTACCCCAGGGTTGGCAGTCTTTTTGTGGAAGCCAATTGGCTGAGTGAGGTATTAGAGCGACGTCTAGTGCAGCGAGGGACATCGGCGAAGGGGACGGTCGACGATGGAAGATTGCGAGGCGATGGCGGGCGAGATGTTTGTGGTGTGAACGGACGATAGGGCGTGAAACCCAGCGAGTGTAGGCTACTGTGCATGAGGGCACTCGGAGAACTGTAGAGCGTTGTGGACTGGTGGGATTAGGACTTAACTGAGGTGTAACTGGATTAAATATTGGAACTCTCAAATATGGACATATAATTTATTAAGTAATTCAAGAAGTTTCGATACACTGTTTATTGCGACTGATTTTAGATATTTAATTACATAAATTTCTTTGAGGTAGTTGAAAATTGCACTGATTGAATCTATTAATTGTAAATAGCAAGATATATCAATGTATTGTGAGATATTGAGATGTGAGTATTTTCCTTGTAGTGGTTGTGAATTAATTAGGAAATTATAATTAACTCTTTTATTTAATTACGACCTACATACTTTAAGGATCCTTGTTTAGCCCACTGACTATTGAGATTTGTTGCACTATTGCCAGAAGTGAGGTAGAGGCATTTTATTTTAAAAATAAATTAATTAATACATAAATAATTTTAATTTGTATTAAAGCAGGATATTAACTGGCAGGAAAAATCTGTAAATATATATATAGTTGTAGTAATTGTTCAATGAACTATTTTGAAATTTTTGAATGCAAACAAGGAAAATATCGGTAGACATGGAAGCACTTCACTCTTTAATGGAAGGACTAAGTAGCCAAATTAATAGTGTCAGGGAATCTGTAAATAGCCAAATTAGTAGTGTAAATGAAAATGTAAATACCCAAATTAGTTGTGTTAGTGATTCCACAAATAGCCAAACTAATAGTATTAGTGAACTGGTAGGCAGGAATATAGATACTGTAAGCGAAGTGGTGGACAGGAAAATATATAGTGTTAGCGTAGTGGTGGACAGGAAAATAGTGTTAGCGAGGTAGTCGACAAACTGGATAAGAAAATAGACAATGTTAACGAAAATGTACACCGAAAGATACATGACTTAATTTGTATTTCTGTTCACACGCAGCAGAAACAAATAATTACAAGGAAGGTAATTACGAGTAAAGATTGTGAGATTAAAACAATTGATTTTCAAATACAAACTGTGATTCTAAAATTTTTTACAATATAGTTTTATTTGTGTTATCTTCATGTGTATTGTGCGTTCATGATTCTTCTGTGTTACTAATAAATATATAAAACAAATATTGTAAAGAAGAACTATTTCCCTGTAACATTTTCTAAGTTATACGAAATTTGAATACTTAAATGCAGTTTTTTTGTATGGCAAGTGAAATTGTACTTGCTAATTACAGTGGATCCCCAAAAATTAGATTTTCAGTGGACCAACACAAAAAAAAAAAAGAAGCACGCGGGACATCAATGGATGCGGACTTTGAGTATAGACCTGATAAATATCGTACATAACGTCAAAATGAATGTTTTGTTAAAGCAACAGCCAAAAGTTGTAATTAAAACATTTCATTCAAGTCAATTTATGATTAAATTTTACACTTTAAATTAAAACCTTCAATTATTGTAACTAAGCGAAATTTTATTCGCATCTTTTTAATGTTTTCGTCCAGTGTTCCTTCGTCGGCCGAGCAATGTTCACTCCCTCGCTTAAAATTGCCACAACTTAATTTCAGACAATGATTGCCAACCATTTCTTTCCGCGTCATTTTCAGCCCTTATAATACTAACGAAACCTGCACTCAATAGATACCGATAGTACTCACGCCCATCAAAATACAGCCACATTTATAACCTTACGCGAACCACGCGTCCACGTGTGCCCTCGTGACCACTTGCACCTCCGCAGTCACTTCCACCACCTAGCCGACACCGGGCCGAAGTGAACACTCGGCCGCGAGTACGTCAGTATGGGTCGGCGAGAATGGAACACACCCGTCTCGTTGTCGTGTACTACGTGACTCAAGCGACCGTCTTGCTTTATTTACCTCCAGATGTAACTCTGAGGGGAAAATAACAAGCGGTCCAACACGGTGTCCCCCCGAAAGCCACAGCCGGCAGGCGCCCCGGCAATAGGAGGGAACGTAGGTGAAGCTCGCAGGTGCAGGTGCAGGTCGTCCTTCCCACCTGCGTGACGTCGACCGGCCTGCTGGCTGAAATATCAGTGCTACGTGATCCCAAGTGCGGGTAAACAGTGGCGAATAAAATCTTGGAGCATAACAAAGTGTCAAAAATGCCGTAGTCAAATAGATTAAATTCATTTCTTTATTAAAACCTCCAACGAGCATGGTTATCCACATCCCTTTTCAGGAATGGGTTCGTCCAGCCCACCCAAACAGGAACACTTGGACTCGCTCATCGGCGAAACAAACGGGAAACTGAAATACACTTGCGAAACTTACCGGAAACTGAAATGCATTTTGAGTTTAGCATTTTTCCAGTCAATTTTAGTATGTGAATTATGTTAAATGTTTTAAAGGGTAATTATGTATTTTCTTCACAGAAGACTGCCAATCAAGGCCTTACAGTTTTTCCTTCATGTGCAAAGTGCGGTGACATTCCCCGTGACGTCACAGACACAAACATAATTAACACTTAATTAATCATGTGTATGTCACCAACATGTTGTTCACCATGCAATTGTATTTTGTAGCATATTAATTAGGTTTAAGAGGTTTCATGTTATTTTACACGCAATTTTTGGCGCCGGCTTCGGCCTCCATTAGCGGAAGCCGTCGCCATGATTTTAGTCTGACTTCAGCATTCGGCCCAGCCGGAAGCACGGGAGTTTTGATCCGCGCGAACCCCCTCAGCACATATATTTTAGGCTGCAATCACCCTCAATTCAATAGTATTTTCATGTAACCGGAACCTTTTGCTTAATTCGTGCCAAGGAGACGACCGTCTGTCTTCCTGTCATCTTTAACAGGATTTAACGCATACCGCGTAACCACCTAATTTTCATGGCGTAGGGCCCTTATTAAACAGCAATGGTCACCGGCAGACCTCAGTGCTGAGATCGCATAAACTTATAATGTATCAGCGTGAGTGCATATGTATCAAATAAGTAAGTTAACGTCTTGAATAACCACGAGTGTTTTATTTACTTTACCCCTTGGGGTACTTTGGGCGCTGCACCCTATTGCAGCAGTAACAATTGTAAGTAAGGCACGCGAGGTGGCCCACCTACTCGCCAGCATAAAGAGTGAAACCACTAGGTATGTGCAATTATTGGTAAGTTCATCATTCATAAGCACCACAGACCGACAGTGGACTCCAGGGACCTACGGGCCGTCGACCACACGACCCTTACTAACTCATGCTCACTGAGTTATGGCGCCGGGCAATTTCACAAGTTTTCGCCTTAACCTGGCAAGCCGGGTAAAGCAGGAACCTACACCAACATCCCTGGAACCCCCTACACGTCAAACCTTAGGGCATACAGCGCTCTACCGTAACGACACTCGACCCTACGCATTTAAACCACACCCCAAGTATTAGCTGGGGCCAACAGAAAGCCAGTAGGCGCACCTCCATTCTTTTCTCTTGACGAATAGCATGAGTACTTCAAAACAGGTTGAAAGAAGTGGTTTCATATTTCATTCTACCAATGGAAATGAAGGACCTAGGGCCGCCTCTTTATTGCGAATGCTGTATTTACAGAAGTTAAGGGGCCTAACTGAAATTTGAGATCCGTACGCGCTAGAGAACCGTACGCACCGGAAAACAGTAAGCACAAGAGGGTCATATGTGCCAGAGAGTCGTATCGTCACAAGATCGTCCTATAAACTTCCGGGTGAGCGAGAACGCAATGGAAGAAAGGGATGAGGTATAGGGTTCGTGGTACCTGCTGCTAATTCAGGAACAGGTACTGTATTCTGCGGCAAAATATGTTTCAGTGTGGAAGAATGTGAACACCTGCTGTGGCCATACTTGTAGAATGTCTAAAACTGTTGTCCTTCATTGTTGAATCCCAGTAGGTACTCGCAGAACTACAATCGTTATATTTAAATACCGACAACTAACTATTACTTTCGGTCAGTATAATTCATGCCTACAGTATACACGGGCTTCATAAAAATGATTTTTAAATAATATACATTCTAGTTCAACAGTTACTATTTTTGGTCCAATAAGTATGTGTTAGGGAAGTTTGAAGTTAAATGGATCTCGCTAAAAGTTATGACAAAAATATATTGGCTCTAAAAAATTTAATTAATTTCGAGCTATATATTTTTTTGAAATCAGTTAAGGAAAAGCGGGACTTGCACTTACACATCCTCTTTTTTTTAGTAGTTAAACTCTCGATGTAACGTATTTACGTTTTTTATGTAAAGTTTAAGGTTTAGTGTAAGAATTTCCCTTAAAAAGCTGCGTTGTTACGGGTTGACGGACACAGCTACAGGAAAATCTACCAAGACATACGGCACACGAACATTGTCAGACGGTAATATCCTACGGACTTATTTATGCCACTGAAATCAGTGTATTTAATAGTTTAAATATGCCAATTTACATTATAGCAAGGTACTGAATTTGCTAACATTTTCCGGTGCATTATTCTTGAAACTAACGTCGGAGGCGTTGCATTTTAAGTTTTATGTTTTCAGTATTTTTCCCAGAGAACGGAAAGAATGCTTCCAGTAAGTTTTTGCATAGATGTAACTGTTATGATATACGTATTTTGTAATAATGTATGATCCTCGACTCATAATCGGTAATTCGCATGGTTTTTTCCCACTCGACCACCACAAAATTATGGGTGATTTTCCCTCGTAGACTTCTATTCCCACTCTTGGCACATACAGGTGCATTTGTATGGATACATAATTGTAATTATGTGATGAATTACACATTTTAGGAATTTAGAAGTTCAGTAATTTGACCTTGGGATCTACTGCTTACAAAGATAAAATCGTATTTCGCATCAACGAGTGCAAACAGTACTAAGCTTTAAAAAAACCTTAAATGTCGCATCTACTGACATTAATGATGGTTGCTTGAAGGGTTTCAAGCTTATCGTCCATTGGACCAAGACAATGTAAAGTAGCGAAGTATCTCACAATACTGAGAATCTTTCTACCATTCACAAGTCGTCGGCATCTGAAAATAAATTTTGATTTTTAATAGTTTAAGTAACTGTTTATTTATTACCGATTTTTCAACTACATATACAATTATTCATTGGAATGAGATACATATATATACTCGTATATATAATTAAAGGAACTGTAGCTATTAGTTTCAAAACATTATTAGAAATTAAACTATTGCTACCAGCACTTAATTAAATTAATATTTTACAATTACATCTTTACACAAGGTAAAGTTGGAGACATTAAACTAGATCCTACTAGCAGTTTTACATATTAAAACGATATCAACAAAATTCAGGTTGGAACTTCGCGAAACCATTGTAAAAAGTTAGCATGAAAATTACAATGAAAAGCAGGAAAATAAATATGAAACCAATCAACGATGATGAAAAGGAAAATTCCCGAGGTAAAATAGCTTACCGATTTTTGCGACAACCTATAAAAACAAATTTGCTTAACATCCAACAAAAATCACATTAGAAATATTTTTTGATTTGATCTTAGAACAAAACCAATTTTGATACACAAAATGAATGCTTTACTATTCGTAGCTGAAAAGTTCTCGTATTCAAATCCTACCAACACTTCAAGTACTCTATCTCCTGCCTTTCAGATTCCACATGCATCAGAGTCAGTTGCTTGTACAACACACTCATCTTCCTAACAGTCAGGTCCCAAGTCACTCGACATAATGTCTTTCATACCGACAACGCTTCATGTTATTCAGGCCACAAGCGAGTCAAAATTTTATACAGCAAAACATACAACAAATAATAATTAAGTTACCTTAAGTTGTTATCAGAGGTTTGCAGGGGCGTAGCTGTGTTATAAGCGCCATGGAGCAATTTTGACCCCGGCCATTTACTGAAGACCAAATCTACTCGTTGCGATTAACCTAAACCAGTGACGTTTTGATGGTTCTTTGTAAAATTACTATTTTTGTTCAAATAATCTTTACTGACATTTATATGTGTTTAACATGCCTACTATAAAGTATAAAATTGATATTTGCTTGTATTTAGAAATAATATATACGATAAGAATAAAAACTGTTTTCCGGCTAGAACATTTTCATTATTAATAAATAAAACATTATTCATGCGCTAGCGAGTGAGTGAATGAAGAGATTTGGACGGCTCTTAACAGCGAGGTCTTACGAGTAGAATCATTCGTAAGCAATTGTAGGAATAAGTTCAGGTGGTTTTTTTTGACATGCTTCTCCTGAGATTGTTCTTGAAGATTTTCGGTTTGCAAAATGACCTTTCAGCTCACGTAGTAGTCACTGGCATCATAAGGAAAATCAGGCACGCACTTACATCAGGGTAGCAGGTAGCAACTTTCGTGCGGATAAGTAAAGTTTCTGCAAGCTCTCTAATATAGAGCAGTCTAGCGTGACTTGCATTACATATGTTGAATCTTGTGTACTAGATACCTTAACCGGGAGTAAATTCAGATGGGTAGTTTTCAATTAAGTGTTTGCAAGATTGCAGTATTTATTCATGATTTCAAGAAACTTAAACAAAGGTTTCAAACATTGGAAATTTGCACAAATTTTACTTATTTCAAGACTGTGGTTAAACACTTCAACATGAATACGTTATATATATATATATATATATATATGAAGTTATCTTATGGAAGTTATAAAATATATGTTTCTCTTTCGTTTTAAATCCTTCTCACGAAAATTAGGTGAAAACTTCCATATTTTACAGAGCATGACAACCAGTTTTTTAATTTTGGGCCGTTCTTCTCTCAGTTTTGTTAACTTGTCACCAAGGGAAAACAACACTTTCGACGCATGTTCTAAGTATACTTCGACTGTTTGTAGATTTAAAAAAAAAATATTAACAATAGAATTTAGATCTAAAGTTTACAATGAAATGAAAATTACTGCAGGGAATTGTTGCACTTGCTAAAAGTTCTTCTTTCTGATTTTAACAATTAAGTACATATATGTATGAAGAACGTCAAAATAACCACTACGAAGTACATCGAGTGCTTAATTTATTCTCGACCATCTAACTGAAGAATAGAATTTTTACTTTAAAAGATCCATCGAGAAATACAATTAAAATATATGTATATATAGTAAACATGGCCAAAAAGGGTTTTCTTTATTTTAGAAATGTTCGATACAGATTAATTAATTACTAAGTTTAAGGCATGATCACAGCAGTGTACATCATTATATAACAATTTTCTATTTTTAATTCTTGTCTGAAGGCCCATGTAGTGCCCACACTTATTTCCTGTCCCATCGTGGCCTTTCTAAAGTTTGTGCATTCTTCAATAATACCCACGCATTACTGTTTTCAAGAATGTTTTTCCTCACATAAATTTCAGGCAGAGAATTCCTACGAGATGATTGACCCCATCCTCATTGTTTACGAACCAGCAAACTTAATGTGAATGTGAAATCACTTAAGGATATACAGTTATTATGTAATACTGAATGAATTTTTTTTGCGAATGTTCTTTAAATTTACAGCACTTTTCAATTAAGTTAATATTTGCTCGTTAAAACCTTTGATGAATGTTTTCAGCAACCAAATAATCTATTTAATCATTCATATTGAATCATAATCACTCAAAAACCTTTGGTGTGTATTCATCCACCGATAATATAAAATATTTATTCATTATCCAACGCCTAGTCTTTGCGCTTATTCTGCTTTTCGTTTACTAAATGTACATAATAATGATAGCAGCACATTTAGTCTCCATGCTTAATTCAGACATTACCTTATTAAATATAGCGGGAGCAATAACAATGACTCCAGTCACCAGCGCCAAAAATATGCATTTGTGTTTCTATATTACAAGCGTCTACATTCGGCTACAACACAGCGCACATTCCTGCGTTGTTTTTTTTTTATAAACCGACATTTGACGTGACGCGTGCGTTGAATCTGGCACAAATTTTTGCGTACGTTCGTGTGCGACGTACGTATATGTCCACACGTAAAATTTTTTGTTAACGTTTGCATACATTTTCGCCAAATTCAACGCACAACGCAACATTTTACTAATGTATACGTGGCTTAAGGGACAAATTATGTGTGCTATAACAAGTGCTAGACAATCGCCTGCCCCCACAGACGCTCAGGCGGTGTCCAACTGCAGAAATGATATATTTGAGAAAAAAAATGCTGAGATGACCTTGCTGATGAGCAGGGCGCCTGAAAATTATTAGATCTATTCCACGGCATTTTACTCTTATGCATATAGCTGCATAAAAAAAAGGTAATTTTAACATGGGGTGACAATCCACTCCAGTGTATATTGGATGCCCCAAATTAGTTCTATCCTCTTTGAACGGGAATTACAGAGAAACTATGGAAGAATATCAGATAAAACTGTTTTTGTTTGATGCTAGTATAAGAACAACTTTTGGTGTGTGGGAATGTTAATAACAGTAACCAATGTTCAAAATGTCCTCCATCAGCAGAAAAACATCGTCTACACCGCTGGACAACAGACAGACAAGCAGGAGCTACGGTTTCCATGAGTAGTATATAAAATGGGAGAGCGGGCACAATATTGATATTTTCCTCTAAATATCAAGAAATTAAATGCCCTTTAAATTTTTTCTATAAATATCAAGAACCTAAGTATTTGATAAAATATCGAAAACCTCAGAACTATAAAGCAAACATTTACAATATGTCTTTGTATTTTAAAAAAAGATCATAGTGTTTTTCGATAACACTTTTATATAAAAGAAATGTACTTAAAAAGTACAAAAATCAATATAAATATATAAAATTATAAATATTATCAGTAAATATGTTAATAATAAATTTTACAGCTAATATAAAAGTATAAAAATTAAAGAACCTAACAGTTTATTATAAAAAAAAACATTATATACAATATTTTCTAACAAATGGGAAACATCAAAACGAAAAAAATGTAAAAAATGAGATAAAGAAATATATTTATATTTATTTTCTCTGCATACCTACACAAAAGAAAAATATCTTGATATATGTCAAACATGTTCTAACATTTGTAGAAAAGAATATTACAACAAAGAAAAACTCAAGAAAAAGTACACAGTAATTGTATAAAATATACTCATAAGTTATATTTATAAAAACATAAACAAATAAAATTACCTAATGAAAAACTAGAAAATACTAACTATTACAATAATAAATATAAAAAAATAAAAAATAATAAAACCAGTTAAAATCATATCAGATAATAAGAAATTTATAATTCATAATTAGAAAATATAAAATTAAAATTGCAATAAAAAATATTTTTAAACGTCATATATAAAAACTTTTTGTAAAAAATATAGCAAAAAAAAAAGACTAATGCAATACTACTAAACTATTTAGAAATCAAACTGAAAGAGCAAATGAGACAAGAAGTAATTAAAGATATATCAAAACTAAACTTATTACAACATAAATATATTTGTGGGAGAAATAAATTAAATGGTTTACAAAATATAAAATAAAAGCAAAAATAGTAAAACTTGTTTCTGTTTATGATATTTATATTGACAAAAAAAATATTTCAGGAAAAATATTCCAGTATGTATGTAAAATATTGAACAACATATGAGTTTGAAAATTAATCTAGGCCGCATGGCATAAAATTAATCAAGAGGATTACATAAAAGAATATATTGGTGATAAAAATTTTAAAATTTCAAAAATAATCCTTTTATTAATTTTTGCAATAGAATTATTTATAAAAATGTTTTACACACTTTAACTAAGTAGGTAATTTTCTAAATTAAAAATTATGAATTAAATGACATAATTCAAATAAAAAGAAAACAATTAAAGGGAAACAAACAGCTTTTAAATCCAGAGTGCAAAAATAAAAATTGAATATGATGGTTACAAATTTTCTAATGAATTTTTAGAATCAACTATATGAGTGTCACGGTGGCTGAGCGGTTAGCCTGCTCGCCTCCCACCTTTGCTAACAGGGTTCAATCCCCAGCCGGGCCACTCCCTGATTATCGCATCTGGGAATCGTGCCGGACGATGGGTTTTCTCGGGATCTTGCATTTCCCCCGCCCATTCATTCTGGCGCTGCTCCATACTCACCTCAATCACCCTCATCGGCTCTCAAGACCTCTTAAATCACACATAAACTATATGAGATAATTTTAAGACAATTCGTTATATTTTATAATACACTGAAGAGAAAAAAAAAAAAAAAAAAACTGGTACACCTGCCTAATATCTTGTAGGGCCCCCCGAGCACGCAGAAGTGCCGCAAGACGACGCGACATGGACTTGACTAATGTCTGAAGGTATGCAATGAGGCAATTCACTCCATGAATCCTGCAGGGAGTCCACAAATCCAATCTGCGCCAATTTGAGAAAGGGTTGCACATCTGTCACGTTTAACGATTCTTGTCAGTCGTCATTTGTCCCGTTCTTTCACGAACTTTTTCCGGCCGCAGCGATCTCGAAGATGTGAGGTTATACCGGATTCCCGATATTCACGGTAAACTCGTGAAATGATCGTACGCGAACATCCAAATGTTATAGCTACCTCGGAGATGCTATGTCCCATCTCTCGTGCACCGACTATAACACCACGTTCAAACTCACTTAAATCTTGATAACCTGCCATTGTAGCAGCAGTAACCGATCTAGATGCCGACCGCATCGGGCTACTCTGATTGATTCCATACCTCTGTTATTTGCATACGCACGCGTATACCAGTTTTTTTTTTGGCTCTTCAGTGTAAATCATAATTAATACTAGAAAAAGTTTTAGAAAAACACTAATACTAAATGCTACATTTGAATGTAAAATAGATTCAGATATTATATATTTTTATTTTAGAACTAGAATATTTATAGATCAACAAATCTAAACGAAATATCTAATAAATATTTTAAAGAAATTTTAACAAAAATTTCTGATTTTGAATCTTAAGAACTTAACTGGAAATTATATGCTATGAATTATCTTGAAAATTGTTCAAATAAATATAACTTTTTAAGTGTTTCTTCTAAAATTGAATTACCAGAAAGAAATGAAAAAAATAAACATTACATTATAAATGTTAAAAATAAAGATAAAAGTGTTTTATTTATTCTATAAAATCAGATTTATACACACCAAACAAAGGCCAACAACGAGTTCCTTAATATAAAATTATTGGTTTAGAACTAGAGTAAATTTTTGAACAATTTTAAATGATAATGGAAATTGATAATATTTATAAATTTCAGAAGTTAGATGGTTTTTTATTAATGTATATTCTTGTAGTGAGAATGTTGATATATATCCATTACAAATAACCAAATGAAAGAAGAAAAATGCTAATTCATAATATTTTACAGTCAAAACTAAAATAAATTATTGATTTATTAATGATATAACAAAATTAATTTTTTCACAACTTAGTGAAAATAATGGAAAATATTTCTCTGTGATGGATGTATAAGAACATAACATTCCGAAGAATAATTAGATGAACATAAAGAATTTTGTCCAACAAATAAAGCTGTTACAAAATAAATGCCTTACTTTGGAAATAAAATATATTTGAAAAAATGTAATCATTCGTAAGTTTTTCTTTTGTTATTTATTGCGATTTCGAATGTTTATAAAAAATATGGATACTTGTTAACCAAACATGGAAAAATCATATGTAATGAAATATCAAAAACATGAATCGGAAAGTTTCTCTTGTTATGTGTTCTATAATAAAGCAGTAAAACCAATAGAATATATTGGTGAATATTCAGATAATGTTCTTATTCAAATTTTAGAAACATAATCTAAATAAATTAAAAAATTTTATGGTAAAAATTAACATAAAATAGCTATGGAAATTAAAATAATTAAAAAATATGCCATTTTGTGAAGAAGATATAAAAAGTGTTCCAAAAATGTAGATAGATATGTGTTAGATTCAAAATGTAAAATAACACATTTCATGCATAATAATAAAATACATGAAAGAGAAAAAACATTAAATGAATATGAAGAGAAACTAAAAAATATAAACACATTACCTCGAAGATAATATTAAAAAAGTTAAAGACCATGATCATATGACAGGATTATAGCGAGGAGCTGCTCATTCTTATTGTAATCTAAATTACGAAATTCCATCATTTATACCTATTCAAATTCATAATTTATCAGGATAGGATGTGCATTTATTTATAAAAGAATTTTAAAATAAAACAGACAATATTATAATTATTCCAAACCATAAAGAAAACTATATTTTATGTAATAAAGAAATTAACGATTGTTTACAGTAAAGATTTTTAGATGCATATATATATATATTTATAAGTTCAAGTATTATTAAATTAAGTCACAAACTTAAAAAAAATTAAAGACCATCAAAATGTTTTAAAAATTAACAATTATATAAAATAATTAAGAAAAGCTGTTTAACCATATGAATATATGGCTCCAGTAAAAAAATTTAAAGAAATAATATTACAAACATAAGGTAAATTCTATTCGAGATAAAATGAAACACAAATCACATAGATTAGGTAAAAATTATAATCATGCGAAAAGTATCTGGAAAAAATTATACAAAAATTTAGAAGAGTATACAAAATAATACAATAAATACAATGTATGGATTTTAGGTGATATATAAAAAAAAATTTTACATGATATTTAGAAACATATCAACTAAATCCTCCTAGTGTTATTCAGCACTGGTTTTATTGTGGGATACAATGTTAAAATGTACTAAAATTTAATGAAATTTATAGTAATATTAAAATATGATTTTATTAGAACATGGTATTCGAATTGGAATATCACAATGTTGAAGAATATATGTTAAAGAAAATAATAAATACATGGATGATTATAATAAAATTATTTAATGTATATATATGAAAATAATTTATACTGTTTGGCAATGTCAGAATTTTTACCGTATGTTAGATTTTAATGTATTAAAAAACAATTGGAATTAGAAAAATATAAGAAAAATTAAAATTGTATGAAATGAATATGATGGATATACACTATAAGTTAATTTATAACATCCAAAAAATTTCATAAAAATCATAAAGATTACTTATTACCTCCAAAAGCAAGAAACAAATTATTAATCAATTTAGAAAAAATGTAAATATTTTACATTACATTACTTAAAAATTATGTCTCGAACAAAGGATAAAATAGAAAACAAAACATTTTTAAGATTTAAACAATTAGTTTTAAATATATTGATTTTAAGAAACACGAGAACCAAAGCAAGCAATGAGTTAGAAAAAAATATTTGTATTAATTAATGAATAATTCGGTTTCAGGAAAACAATGGAAAGCATAAGAACAAGGCAACATATTGAATTAATAAATAATAACAAGATTAGAAAAATAAAAGGGATAAAACTAATTTTAATAGAGAAAAAAATTTGGTGGAAATTTATTTAATTTTTATATGAATAAAAAGAAAATAATATTTAGTAAATTAATTTATATCATAATGTCAATCTTAGAAATATATAATAAATCAATCTATAATTTTCATTCTAAAATCATGAAAAAATAAAGAAAAAACCCAATTATATTACCAAGATACCGATTTTTTTATTTTATATAAACACTGATAATTTTAAATCTGATATGAACAAAAATTTTAATATATTTGATGTGAGCGATTATCTAAAAAAATTATACATATTCCACATATTAATAACAAATATATTTTAAAAATGAAATTACATGATTAGGACAGAATTTATAAGTTTAGACTCGAAAATATACTACAATAAATTTGCACAAAAAGAAAATTAAAAACTAAAGTTGTGAAATTATCTGTTTTTGAAAATGAAACATAATATGGTGGTTATAAAGTTTTTTCAAAAAGTAAAAATATGTAATATATGTTGAAACTTAAAAAATATTTTTAAGTTATAAAGATGATGAAAGAATAATTTTACTATATAAAATTCATACAGTGCCTCATAGTTATAATTATAAACAAGAATTAATAGTTTTATTAATGTATAAATTACAAATAAAATATTATGAATAATTTTTATTCAACCAAAGTAAACCACCAATAGGATTTTACAAAATTTTAAAATAAATAATAATTAATACTGTATTCTCCACTAAAACAATAATCAAAATAGTTACAATAATCGAATTTAAAACTTCTTTAAAACATAAAAATTATTTGGTTCTTAAAACCTGTTTATTAATTATAAGCATTATTTGAGAATGGGCATTATTTTATTCTTTAACAAATTATACTGATTTTATAATTTTACTATTAATAGACTACTTTTCTAAATGTTTAATGACTTAAAAACATTATGTATATATTTGATAATAAAATTAAGTATCTTTGACTTTTAAAATAACTTCAACCTTAGCATAATTTAAATCTATTAAATTATTATTTTAATCTTTGTTTTCTAGTAAGATATAATACATTTCTATTAATAGTTTTAAAAACTAAAGGATAAACTTGTTCATATAAAATCAATAAAATCTTTAAATCAAAACATGGTTTTCGATTCTAAGATAGCTATAGTGTTCGCTTCTAAATGAATCCTTTGATCGTATTTTATAAAATTACATTAAGCTAAATTACAATGACTACTTCTTATTACTAATAAACTAAAATTAATCAATATAATTAATGTTTATTTTTAATTATGTTAACTGCTTTAAATTCTAACTTTTCAGTACTTCGATTTTATAAATTTATATTATATTTGCTTCAAACTTAAATTCTCTGAATCACTTTATTTTCCTATAAATTTGAATTCTGTTTTAAAAGGTTCATACAAATTTATTGTAATTTGTAATGATTCGATATAATATTAGTCTTTTGGAATAATTTTTTTTGCTTGCTCAACAACAATACAGTAATACCGATATAATCCGGCACTCGATAGTCCGGCACGCATCAGAACACGGTTGGCATTGGCAGTACAGTCGGACGCGTTAGGGAGATATCGGAACCGTTCGGCGTTTCGCTAGTCACAATTTGTTTCCGCGGGATCAGCCATCTTGGCTTCGTGCTAGTAACACTACGAATCTTCGTTTATGTATACCTTCAGTTATAGTATGTACGTATGTATGTACTGTACTTACATTTGCATCAATGCTGTGCGGTTTTCTTTTACAGTTATTTACTAAATTCATTGTACTGTACCAAAGTTTAGCTATTTGTATGACTGTCAAATAGACTTCAGCACAGTGAAAATTTCGTAAGTACAGTCAATATGTTTTGTAAACCGAACAAAAGTGCGCCTAAAACGGCAAAACGCAAACATGTGACGTTGACAATCTACCAAAAACTCGACATCATAAGAAGATTGGAAAAAGGTGAGAACTGAAACAATATTATGAGTGAATTTAATATCGTATCTTCAACTATATACGATATTAAAAAACCAAAACAACAGTTGGAAAATTTGTGTCACAGTCTGCTTCTGTTAAAAGTCTAAACATTAGACAAACTCTAAGAAAACCTAAATGATAAACTCTAGACGAATTTTTGTACAACTGGTTCAGTGCTAAGAGAGCAGAGGGAAAGACAATAACAGGGCCTATGATAATTGAAAAGGCCAATTTTTTTCACAAGGAATTAGATTTGGCTGCGGATGAAATTATTTCATTCCCTAAAAGGTGGCGTCATAATTTCGAGATTCGTCATGGCATCCGTAAACTACACGTTTCTGATAAAATAAAATCAGCTGATGAAGCTGCTGCAAATGAGTATAAAACAACATTCCAAAAACTTATTGATGACCATAAATAGTCCCCACCCCAAATTTAAAGTGCGGATGATACTGGACTGTTATGGCGGTGTTTACCAAATTCAACCCTGGCGGGAGCTGAGGAGTCTAGCGTAAAGGGTTTTAAAAAGAATTAAGAGAGAATAACTCTCTTAGTGTGTGGAAACGCTTCAGGCGATCATAAACTGACTCCGTTTGTAATTGGAAAGTATAAAAAACCGAGGCCTCTAAAAATGTGACACATTTGCCTGTTATTTACGGTGCTCAAACTAATGCCTGGATGACAGCCGAGTTGTTCAAAATCTGGTTCCTCATCATTTCATTCCAGCTGTGAAAGAAAATTTTGAAACACTAGGGCTACCTCAAGATTCAAAGGCAGTTCTCGTCCTCGAAAACTGCCGAGCTCACCCTCCAGAATCTGAGCTTGTGTCAGGTACTATGTTTTGCACATATCTTCCTGCCAGTGTTACGCCACTAATACAACCCATGGACCAAGGGGTCATACAAAATTTCAAGTGCAAGTACAGAGGCATGTTTGTGCAGAAGCTGCTGAGCTCACATTGCAGCATCAAAGATTTCCAACGTAATTTTAACATTAAAGACGCTATTTTTACAGCTGCAATCGCTTGGTCCGATGTAAAAAATATAATATTGCACAAGGCCTGGAGAAAATTATGGACTGAACTGGCCGAATAAACCGAGATGGAAAAGGATGAAAATGATGATGAGTCCACAACTGACCAATCTGAAATTGTAAGTGCGATAAATTGTGCTTCCAATAATGAACTGATTGCCCTATCAGTATAATAAATTGATAGATGGATTGACATTGACAAAAATGTGCCTATCGAAGAATAGCTGACTGACGATGTGGAAAAAAAAAGTGTTTTCAGCCCACAGGAGGCACAATAAACTGAGAGTGATGAAGAAGAAACGCCTACAACTCACATCTCTTGGACTAAGGCTTCGGAAGCCTTAAACACCTTTGTTAAATTCGTAGAGAGGAGCCATCAATACGACATTGCTGAAGTTATGAATCTCCACATTATACAAAACTATTTTTCTCAAAAAAAAAAACTCAATCCAAAAACAAGTTAACATCCCTGCAATATTTCAGAGGGTTCAGAAGAAAATTCAAGCTATCCCATCAGTGGTAGATAACAGTCCGACATGTTCCACGCCCTTGACATCATCAGACACCTATTCTAGGTCTTTAGACATTGATTCATAATAGGCCTACAAAAATGATTTACATATACACAGCAGGTTTTGAACTTTGATAAAATTTGAGCCTTAAACTTATTAAACTTTGTAGTACAGTAGGTGTATTTGATTTTTAATTCAATTTTGTTGGTACAGTACAGTACTACATATATACTTTTATTTTTTTTAATACTGTAATATCTTCTGTTGTGTTTATGAAATAACAATTGTTAGTTCTTGTATGTTAAAACTGTAGTTTTTATTTATATCCCCTTGTATAAACCAAGTTTTTAAAATGACCTTGATAATCCGGCATATATGATAATCCGTACTTAAATTATTTATATTTAGTGTTAAATGAGTTGTTTTGAACCTAATTAAATCAATGGGATATTCATTGTGTCGAATATCATAATGCGGGTTTCTCTTTAATGCAGAACAATGATCTGATAATATAAAAGAGTTATAAGGGATATTCATTAATAAAAACAAAATTTTTCTAATAAATGAAAATATACATGCTTTAATCAATGATGTAGTATCATTTAAAAATTGCGCATTATTAACAAAAAATACTTGAGCAATAATTACAGGTGTAACTGATTGTAGAAAAATAAATATTATGAGTAAATTTAATAATGAAAGTTGTTTCTTAAATTTCAACAAATTATATATTTGTTCAATAAATTTATATAAATTTAATTATGTTCTTTTAATATAAAAATTCTTGTATTCTATTAAAAAAAGGTAGGCTATTTTTTAATAATCTCGATTCAATGTTTTTATTAGATGAATGTAATAATAATTCTTTTGTTATATTTGACGATGTTATTACACATAACGAGATAAAATTCGAGTATATTTTACTTGATGTAGGTATTAAAATATTGTGGATTTTCATTCAGCAGAAATTTTTTTTAAGGTACCAAAACAATTAGTACTAATTTGTTATGCATTTTTTGACAAGATTATACCACTTCAAAACATATTTTATAATGATTTTGTTGTGGGTGACATATATTAAGAAAAATTTAAAGAAATATGTAGAGAGTGGTGGTATAAAGGTTATGGTTTTTTAACTATTAAAATAAATAGGAAATTTAAGTATAGAAAATACAGAAATAATATTACATATTTTATAATTAAATGAATAAATGTTTATATAACTGTATGAATAGGTATTTCATGAATGTTTAACCATTTATATTACATTTTAATATAACATTGTAATTTTTTTATTTACTTTTATAAAATAGCATTACTTTTATTAATCAATTTATTATGTAAACTATCAAAGCCTAACATTCGATTACCTTTTGTTTTTAAAACTTTTTCAACCAGATTTATATCTGGATATTTACATTTCATGTTTATAAAAATTTCCTTTTATTATTTTGTTATTCATCTATTTTTAATAATAGTTGGTTTTCTTCATATTTTAATACTTTATAACATTAAAATTATTCTGTTCACAAATTAGCTGTATAAACTTTTTAAATTTTTTCTGTTTTGTTTATTCAAACAATATAACTAACATTGTTGGGTGACACATTTAGGTGCAAATAAATAAATTACCACAGAATTATTTTTAAATACTGATGTTAATATGTTTTTATTTTCTTTATTAATTTCTGCTAGTTTCGTATTTATAATTCTAGGTTTTGTATTATGTTATTTTATTAAGTCTTGTGAATATCTATCCATTTATAATTACCATTTTAAACAAATTTTTTTCATACATTTTATTTAAAATTTTACAACACTATCTTTAAGTTTGGAAGAAGGTGATAAATGATTAATTTTTTTCATTCTTAATTTATTCTTTAGATTTTATTATAAAATTCATTTCCAATATAAGTTTGTAAATAATTTGGTTTTCCTATTTTAAAAATAGATTCAAAAGCTTTATAATATTTTCGTCAGATTTATATTTATAAACAGAAAACCATATTTAGGAAAAATCAGAAATGGTTAGTAATTTTATTTATTTTATAAAATATTATCCAGAATTCATTTCAACTAAGTGAGCTTGCCACAAATAAAAAATTGAAAAACTAATAACATTTCTTTTAGAAAACATTTTTCTTACTGGTTATATAATTTATTAATAGTAGTTTTACTAATAGACAACTTTTTTCTCATTTTTTTAAATACAGTTTTTTTTTATTTTCATAAAAATCTTAACTTGCATTACTGTACTAATTTAACGTGTTTTTTGTATTATATTGAAAATATTCAAAATTTTCTGCATCATTAGGAGCATAAGGATTAATAACTCATTTTATTATTTTATTTTTATGAAGGTTATTTGTATAGTATGATAATTTTCTAGTGATATTTTTAAAACTTTTATTTTTGTGAAAGTAATTTATATATTTAGGTTATTCTTTATAAATTAATGATTCACCACCATATATTGTATAATTATAATAAGATATATTCGAATCAATTTTATTAGGAATAAAATAATATAACTGATTTGTATATCATTTTTGCGCTGTTTTTTTTTAAATCTTATAATTTTTCAATTGTAATTATTTAATTGTTTTATAAAAACCTCTAATGAGAAAATTATTACACTTTTCCTCTTTCTATAATTACTTATTTCAGTTTTCGAAGTAACATTGTTTAAACATAATTAAAATTATAATTTTTAAATATTTAGTCAAATTAGTTTTATGTGCAAATATTTCTCCTATTCTAATATGATACAGACTTAATCTAGTTTTAATAGCATCAGGGTAATAAAATAGTTAAATTATTGTTGTTTTTTTTTTAGATCATTATTCCAGTTTTTGTGGTAAAGTTGGAGCCTTGTCTTTAAAATCATGGAAATTTTTATTTTCTACATAATTACTTGAATTTGTTTTAATGCAAAAACCATGTAAAATACATTCATTAAAACTAGATATTTTACTATCAATTATTCGGTCAGTGCCAAAGTTTTAACTTTAATAATTAATTAACACTTTTCCTGATAAATCTGTAATTTTATAACAACAAAATTATGTCTTAATATTTATAATTTTTTGAAAATAAGTTTAAAATTACTAAACATAAATGTCCACATGACTAAATCAAAATTTTGTATTATAATATTATTACAATAAATTCCCTTTTTTTGTTTTTTTATTAATTTGGATTGTTTTCAACAAATGAATAAAAATATAAATATCACTATGATTTTTATTGTAATATACCAAATAAATACTGATAATTGATGAAACATATAAATTTGCATTTTCATGTAAGTTTTTATCATTTTAATTAAGTCATTTATTAATTATATTAACATCTCAAAAAAAAATTATTTTACATAATATTTTAAACCAAACTTTGATAATGAATATAAATTTAGTTTTTTCTATTTCTTCTTTTTCGGTTTTAATTCGTTTTCCAGCGACTAATTTTTTTTTTAATTCCTGAACAATGTCTTTTTCTCTTCTAATAATAATTTATAGTTTTTTTAACTGAATCATATATAACTATTCCACCACCAATTAAAGCACAAATAACAGCTGTTAATGGTGCTATAAATGTAAAAATTCACCTAGTTTTAATCCATTTCCAGTTTTAGTAGTTTTTTAAATTCTGGTTATCATAATTATAATTTTAATGTTTTTAAATTATTGTTGTTAAAAAATGTATCTATTTCAGGTTTTTTAATTCACTTTTTGTGATTTCTAAAGTAATTGATTTTGCTTGAATATATATTATAAATATTTAAATTAAATAATAAGTTAAATAATTAATTAATTCATATGAATTCCTCAACATAATTTTTTAAAGTAAATGTAGCTAGAGTTACAGCAGGAGGAGCTGTTCTTTCTTATATTTAGAGTTTATTTAAAATTACTTCTTTAGGTCATTATTGTAACATTTTCTCAAGTTTCATGTTTAATTCTAAATTTGTATTTTCTATATCAGCAATTATATGACAATTGCAAGCTAAATATAATTGATTAATTCCTTGATCTACACGACCTTATATTTAATATAATTTTCTAAATTTGCCTCAAGAGTTTTATTATTGCAAATACATATCTGGTAATTTACAATTATTTGTGGCCCAATTAATAATGTATCTTCATTTATGTTTTGTTTTCCACAATAAATCAGGAATAATTTAAAAAACTTAGTGAAATATAAAATTATTTTGGGATGATTAAAATTAAATCCGAAAGTGTATTATTTAAAATGTTCTTAACACTTATATTTTAATTATGATAATTTTAACTTCCACCATCTTCATCACTACAAATATCTTATAAACGGCAATTAATTTTCTAACATCGTACATGCAAATTTATTCATTATGATTATTACAAATTTTTATGCCTTCACCAATTATTTCAGGAGTATGTGAAAGTGATATTGATTTTATTAGATTTATGCCAAATCCATGAAGGTGTATATTTATGACTATTTGATGATTTAGGTTTTATACAATGTTTAGTATTTGTCTCTAAGCTTTATCAAATCGCATTTGTATTTTGTAAATTTCTACATAGTTATTAAATACTTCATCATTATTAAAATTATAGTTATCATTGTTACAATTATAATTTGTTTAGAATTTTCTTATTTATTTCATTTTGTGTAAGTAGATTTAAAAGTTTTTTATTTCCTTCATATCAGTTTTTAATTATTATACTTTTATTAACAAAATCTACGTTTGAATTATATTTTCTGTATTCACCCCAAATTCAAAATATATTATTATTTATATTATAAAAATAAAACGAAAAATTTTCTACACAGTTAGTTAATTTTGTATTTATTTGTTTTATTCTAGCAATAGTAATTTTTTTATTTTTGTTCAAATGAATTTTTTCTGGCATTGCTGGACAATCTAATTTTTAACAGCTACAGGAACTAAATTTGCTCTAAAATGTTCATTTTCTTATGTTATTTTCAACATTTTTCGTATCTTTGAAGTCTACGAATTTAAGGTAAATCTTTTCTTATTTCTTTAATGTTATATATCAGTTATTTTTGTTAGATTTTTTTCCGAATTTACAAAATGTATATTTTTTTGGAATCACTATACATTTTTATAATTTTTTCTACTTGATTGCATTTTCAAAATAGAAAACTTTGAAAGACAAACTTTTCCATAAACAGATCCAACTCACTATAATTTAAATTACTATAATGTTAATATTGAAATCAATATCCCCATTGGTGATGGTTTTTCATTTCCAAATTATGATTATGAAAATGAATGATTTAGACTTCAAAATATATGTTGATTATCCGAAAGATGCAAATATAAATGTTTGTTCAAATTTTTTCCCATTTCTATTTCTTAACAAATAATATTCAGAAAAATAGTCATTTTATTGCAACTGTCGATACCTGGTATTACTTCAGCTATAATGAATGCTTTATTAAGATCTCCAAGTGAAAAAATTTGTTTAGCAATATGTAATGATGCTAAATATGTAATGATGCTAAATATGTAATGATGCTAATATAGGATGAAATTAAAAATATTGTTTCTGACGACATAATTTTATCTTTTAAAATATATTTACATAAATTTGTTCTATAAAATGATTAAATATATTTGGAAGAAGGTTATAGAATGGCATTTTATAGACATTTTCATCATAAAAATTGTTTTTATAGGATTATTCAACGAAGAAAAAGATGATGGTTCTATTGCAAAAGCAGCTGCATATACAGGAAAAAATTGTTATTGAAAAATGATATACCGTGTGGCATATTATTGAAAATGAAGCTGGCGTTTCTGCTTTTGAAATACAAAAAATTATAAAAATCTCGCATTTTCAATTACATTTAATTATTACCTTTTAATAGAAAAGGAAGTTTCTGCAGGTTCATCTATGTTTAATTTGGTATAAACTGTCAATTTAGTAATATATATATTTTGATATGCCAGATTTTTCTATTATACGATTTCAAACTGGTTGAAAAAGTAATCATAACCAAGATGAAAATGCTTCTATTTTTTATCATTGCCACATAAAAAAAATTATATTAAAAATTGAAGAAAATAAATATTTTTTAAAAAATATTGAGAATAAATTTTGATCAAAGATTTCTAAAATGTATCTTGCTTATAATGATTTTAGAAATTCTGGAACAAAACTGTAACAAATTATAGAAAAAATTACCTTCATTTTCGACCACTAATAAATATTGATGATAAATATTCTTTCTTCACTAAAATATCAATGTATATTATTGATTGTTCATTTAGAAAAACTACAATGTATAACTAATATAATATCGTGTTGATCTTAGTAAACCAGCTCATCCTAATACAATATGCTAAACCTTATAAGAAGTCAAAAAACTTATTTTTAATTTTATAAAAAAATACTTTTTTTAAATATTTTAATTAGAAAAATATATCTCTAAAATTCATTCATAGTTTAATTCAAATATTAAAGTTAATTAATAAATAATTAATTTGAATTAAAATCATCTTAAAAATAATTTATACATAATTTTTGTTACTTATTTGTCTTCAATCAAAAATATATTATTGTTTTATAAAAACTTATAGGCTTTAAATTAAAGTCCTTCAAATTATTTGACTTTTATAAATACTTAAAATCATGTATTTTATTACTATTTAATTTAGATCATAAAAATATCTTGGATATAGTAGGTGAATTAAACTTTGATGTATCAAGATAAAAATTATACATTATCTTTATATTTTAAATTATTATTTTTTGTCCAGATACATGTAGGCTTTATATCAGAATCCATAAAAATTGTAATTACCTAGATTACATTCAGAACATATTAATAATTTTAAATAGAATATATGTTAATTTCATCTTATAAAATATGTATTATATATTATCGTTAATTGCTTAAACTATACATTTTTATAAAAATGCAAAAATATATATTAAAAAAGAGCTATACAAAGAATAAGTCTTTCTTGTATTTCTAGATAATTTAAATATTTTTAACATCTTTATTATTATTATACATTTTGAAATCCTATGAATATTTAAGAAATTGTTTACAAGTGAAACTTAAATTTTTCTAGTAATATTGTCCTTATTTAATTATATTTTCAAAACAATTGAAAGAAAATTTTTCGGTTTCATTTTATTTTTGATAATTTATATGTTGGGCAATGTTAAAAATTTGACCATAAGTAAAATAATTTTTATTAATTTATTTAACACAATCTAAATGATAACATGCAACTTCTACAAAATTATAAAATATTTTAGATTTTAATGTATTTTTATTAATTCTATAATATATTTTTTAATGAATCAAATATTTTTATCAACATCTATTTCTACTTCGATCATTTTCTAATTTATTTACCATTGGTGTAACAATTCTATTATTTTATCGATATAATGAATAAAAAAAATTATAATAAAAATTCTAATAAAATGTGTTTTATTCCTAAAATAACTTCAACTTTAGCATCACTGCAATCTTATAAATTATCGATCTCATTTTTAAATACTTAAATAATTTCATGAAATATAATTTTTTAATATGAATGTTAAATTAGTCCGTAAACAACCATATCTTAAAGTCCAAACATGCTTTTTTGGTTCAAAATTAGATATATTGTTTCGAAATTATACTTTTCATAATATTTTATAAACATGCCATAAATGTAATTACAGTGGAAATAAATGATTTACATTTTATTAAAATTAACAATTTTATTTCTGTATTAAATGTTTTTTTTTTTAATTTTAATGTAATTCATTATCTATCATCTAATATAATATTAAATTTGCTTTGGGCCTCAACACTCAGAATTATATTATTTGCTCCATAATTATATTACCTGTTTTAAATGTTCCGTACAAATTTGTCATTTGCAATATATGTGTATCATATCGAAATAAATGTGTAATAATTTCATTACTTTGTTATACAACAGTAGTTTAAATCTTAACTGTTTTTTAAATCTAATTTAAACAATAGAATGTTCATCATATTTAATACCATAATGTAGTTTTTTGTTATAGAATTATGATTTGATAATTTTATTACAATATATGGTTTATTCATTATTAAGAAAAAGTTACCTCTAAAAACGAAAAAAATATTAATCTAAAACCACTGATTGGGAAATAAATTTTTTTTTAATAAAAAAAATCCCAAAAATATTTGTAATGTGAATTATTACCTGTTAATATTGGAGCTACAATAAACAGTTAAAATTATTGTGGAAATGAGATTTTAAATTAGTTTTATATATTAAAGTGGTTGGAATTTTTTTTTAACAATTATATGTTTTTTCAATATTTTAAAACAATTAAAATGTGTAATATTGATATAACAATTTTTAAGTCCTTAAAAAAATTAAAGAAATGTAGGTTATTTCTTAGTAACCCCGATGAATTAATTTAATTAGATAAATGTGTAAATAATTCTTTATTTTTATTTGATGGTGTTATTCTTGGTAAACACAATGTAATTCGTGATTATTACTTAATGCAAACTTATTAAAAAATTGCAATACTATTAGTAAGAGATAGTTTTATTTTTAAATGCATATTTTGACAAGATTATAAAATTTAAATCATATTTATAATGATTTTGTTTGTAAAGATGGTGAATACGAAATATTGGAAGAAATTTGTGAGAAATGTTGGGATAAATATTATGGTTTTATTGCTATTGATATTAATACAAAATTTTATAATGGAAATAAAAATAAAATTAAAGATTTTAATATGGTATAAATAACCATTTAAATAAATGCTAAAATTTGCGTATTTACAATAGGAAGATACATATCTATCTGGCAGTATAAATGAGCTATTATAAAATTAAATTAAGAAGGGATTATAAATAGTTACAAATAAGCATTTGATGTGTGTTTAACATTAAAACAAAGTTTTAATAAAAGACTAAAATTTTTTAATTAATATTATTTTTTATGAAACAGAATTTTTATTAATCCAATTATTCTGTGCATTATCAAGTGGAAGCTATTTTACATAAACGTTAATATATTTTGTTTTAAAACCTTTTCAACTAAATGTATATCTGGATAATAAGTTTCATAATTTTATAATCATAAATATTTCCTTAAATTTTTTTATAATTCATGTTTTTAAAATGTAATTTGTAACATAAATATTAATCCAAAATTAAATTTTATTTAATGCTGTTAAACAATTAGCAACATGTATTTTTTCAAAATATTTTACTATTTTACCAATATTATGCTCATTAATTTCAATATCTATTTTTAAATCAATTTTAAAAACTTATAATAATAATTTATTTATATTTATTATGTTATACAGGTTTCATTCCTATAGTTCAGTGCTTTGTATTGTTATTTAATGTATTATAATAATGCATTTAATTTCTATCCATTTTAAATTTCAATTTAAGGCGAATTTGTTTCTATATTTCATTTTTTAACATTCTTTTGAATCTGTCAACAATACTAGCTTTAAGTTCAGAAAAGGTTGAATGATGTACATTATAATTTTTAGTAATTTTGTAAATTTATTACTATATATTTCCCATTATATGGTCATAAATTCCTAGGATATTTGTATTATTTTAAAGGATAAA
This sequence comes from Clitarchus hookeri, assembly GCA_002778355.1. Lineage (NCBI taxonomy): Eukaryota > Metazoa > Arthropoda > Insecta > Phasmatodea > Phasmatidae > Clitarchus > Clitarchus hookeri. The sequence goes on along the minus strand of NQII01000005.1, from coordinate 1,464,146 downwards.
ATTTTTTTATAAATTTTTTATCAGATTTATGTGTAACTGGAATAGCTAAATTTTATTTTTAAAAAATTATAATAATAGTTAAAATATGTTTATTCCCTTTGTTATTTTTGAAAAAAGTTGTAAATTTCTTGAATTCATTTCAACTAAATCAGCTTGCCATAAACCATCAACTCTAAAACTAATACATTTTCTTCTAGGAATTTGTTTTCTGGTTTCTTTATTTAATTTACGATGCCCTCGCAAAAGGACAATTTTGAAAATTTTTTTGAAAATATTTTTTAGAGAACTAATATATATATATATAACTATTTTGTATTTTTCCATTAAATCAATTTTTAATGTGTTATTATTATGTTAAATTTATTTGTTACACTTTAAACAATAATTATTTTTAATTAAATTAAAATATATTTTTTAATTTTTTAATATAATTATTATTTTATTTGTTTACCAAACATATTATATATATCTTTGAAATATTAAAATACATCTACTTACTTTAAATCATTTAGCAAATTGTAAACCATTAACTAATTCAAAAACTATTTGATAACCATTTTATAGGAAAAGGTTAGACAAATGTATTTCTTGTCGCTAATTATTTGAAAATTGGTAGCATCATGGATATCTGAATTAATTCTTAAAACTATAAAATCAAATAGAAGAAAAAATAATATAATCTGGCATGTAGTTAAAAATATTAATTAATTTTCCACTAGTTAATTTTCCATTTAAATTTGTTGTTTTTGTTTTATTCTTTAGAATATATAGTAAATTAACTGCATAATTAAGATCACTATGATTAGGCACACATTTCAATAAATTTTAATTCTATTTATATATTTAATAATATTTCGAGAAAATATTAATTTTATTTTTATAAATGTTTTTTATGTTGATAAATATATTTTGATAACATTTTACAAAATAACCATTTTTCAATAACATCTATTAATTTATTTTAAATATTTTTATATAACATATAATCATATAAATAAATTAAACATTCTTAAAAATATTTAATTTCATTACTATCATTTTAAAACATAAATTATTCAAACTTTTAATGTCAAATGGTAAACAAGTTACTTTATTAGTTCCATGTAAATCTATTTATTGGTTATAAGCTACTTTATAAAAAAATAATTTAATTAATAGTACACTTAATACAATCAAAATGTAAAATCCGAATTTTTAATAGTCCCAAATTAATGCAATTTTTATTTTACAGTGCAATTTACTTCGTTAGAGCTCAATAATATTTTGCATGTTTTCTGTCTCGCGCGCACCGCCTCAGTGCTGTACTGTGGCTGAGCACAGCTGCTGCTTCTCAAGTCAGTCCCTTACGCTGGCTGGAGCCGCAGAGAATCGCGGGAATCTCGACCCTATCTGTGCCTCTTCCGTGCGCAGAAATGTAATTTAAACGTTGTCTCATCGGATCAAACAATTACGTCTGTAAAATGTTCATTGTCGTTGCAAAAATTCACAAGCCACTCACGAAATTCGATACTTCTATCTGGGTCGTCTTCATTCATAGTGTGAATTACAGTCAAAATTCGAATAAGTCAAAAACCACTGATTCGCACTGAAATGCAACTCGAATTAATGAAAATGACTCCACTTTGAATCCGAAGAAAAACACAGATTTTTTTCTGTGAAAAATTTTAGTGTTTAAATAAGTGATGGCCAACTGCGCGCGGCGAATTAAATATTGTTTGTATTAAATGTAGCTAAATAATTGCGAGAAATAAACATATTTCCGATAGTAAATGTTTATATTGTGCAATTTAACGTATCTAAAAACCACTTTTTCATATTTTGTAATACGCTTAACACAAAAATATTATTGCAAATATTAATGCTTATAATTAGAATGTTATTTATCTGTAGTATGTTGTGGTATATCGTCAATTGTAACAATAATGACATAGTTTATAATACAATAAAAATTCATACTAATAATTTAACATAAATAAAATAAAAATTTATTTCAATACTTTATAAAAACTATGACATCACTTTTTCGGCAGTTGACACATGGAAGTCACATGGCAATGTTTTTGTTTACTTGTAGAATGGAAGTCACATGGCAGTCACATGGCAATGTTTTTGTTTACTTGTGGAATGGGAATCACATGGCAATGTTTTGTTTACATGTGGCGGAAGGATACGTAGTGGGTAGTCTGAAAGTAGAACTGTAGCAGGGCTTCAGAAAAGTGTGAAGTAACCGTGAATGGACTATACATCCCATTGAATAGGTAGTTTCACTATATATTTCATAAACACAGAAACCACGTTAAAATATTTAGATATTTTAGTATGCGTATTTCATTTGACGACCTTTGTTCGTACATCGGATATAGAGTGGAGGCAGTTCATGAACGTCATTAATAACGAACACTGTATCGAACATCGTATTTCAGTTGACGACCACGTGCTGCAGACTGCTTAAAAACTGACTGTTCGCGTGACAGACAGTGACTTGAAAGCCAGTGTGGCCTACTTCATAAGAAATAAAGACGGAATTTTATGTCGCTGTGACCCAAAAACGCTTACTCCAACGTTTTCAAATCTGTCTCTGTCGCTGGTCGCAAGTGTGGCCGCCTCCATAAGAAAGTATGCAATTCACCGTTGCGTCCAGGTTACAAGTGTGCCCCTAGCCTAACAATAACGATCTGGCCTACGAAACTGGCTGAACTATTACATGTGCCATATTTCATCTAGTCCGTGCTTATTCAATGCACTAACGTCGCCGCTGTAAGTCAAATCATGTGAGCTACACAAAGCTATTTTTTATTATTATTTATCTCCGTAGCAACTTTTTTAAGACATCAATTCCTATGGATATTATTTTATTATTCGATAAACAATTTCTGCAACATCAAACTCAAAATCTAAGTAAATTTTCCCTGTAAATATTCAATGTAAGATTTTAGGTCAGCTATATCACAGAAAATAAATTCTCTGTTCATTGTGAAATAAGTAAACACAACATTTTCTTAAACAAGCTTCGGTTATTAACTTAATATCAGTATTTACATTTGTGATGTTAATGTTGCTACGTAGAATATCGGCCATAATTTTTAGCATCTTAACACTCCTGAAATTATTTGTCATAAAGTAATTTATCCGTTAATCATTTCAAAAAGTAGTTTGTTCTAAATAATTTGTCTTAAAGTATATGATCTTAAGTTTGTTTGTACAAACGTTGGTCTAAAATGGTTCGACGTAAACACTAAAATTATTTGACACAAACATTTGTTTTTGTTGTTTTTTCCCACTATTATTTCCAGGTCGCCCTCACCCAAGTTCTTGGTAGCTGTTTCTATAGTTTTTAAAATAAATTTAAGGATATGTTAAAACATATACTTATAGAAGATAAATTGAAGAGGAGAGAATTTTCACGAGGAATGAAAGTTTTTTTGTAGCAAAAGAAAAGGTATTTTTGTTGTGCAAAGTTATACTTTTAAAAGAAAAAAATTTCTCGTGTACATGTTTCTTGAAGATAGCATATTTCGTTCCTCTAATTTGGTTTGGAAACAAGGGGAATATACATATATAGAAATATATATATATATATATATATATATATATATATATGTGTGTGTGTGTGTGTGTGTGTGTGTGTCTTACCTAATTGATATTTGATTAACTGTTCCACTAAATGGTTGTAATTTAAATAAAATATATTTATATATATTGAACTATATTTATTCCATCAGTAAAGTATTCGTTTTAAAAAATTCCTTAAATTATTTATGTTTAGCAGTAAACACTTATGAAAAGCATATAAACTCTACACCATAATATGTCATTACTTCATATACAAAATCAATAAAAATAAAAAGTTATTTAAACACATTAAAATAATTATAATATTCTATGAATAGGGACACCTGGTTCAAGTTAATATATTCCACTACGTACTAGTTCAGCTCCATAAATTCTTTAGTTCAGGCCCACCCTCATGATTGAATTATATGAATATTAATTTTTAAGCTTCTTAGGTCCCTGTCCATGAATAAAATACGTTCAGTATCGAAATAACTTATTTACGACTGGACGCCCAGTTAAGTAAGAAAATGTTGTCTCTCAAAAACGCATGGTCAGAAACCAAAGGAGGCTGCACATGTTTATGTAGAATATTAAAGTCTAGACTGCACGCAAATCATTTGGCAGTAATACGGTATATAAATGGCGATCTTGGCGCAAGGGATTGACAGCCTGGAGCCGTCCGCCATCTTGGATTTCATTCTGAGGTGGCTGCCTGACGGTACACAATTTTCTGTTTTTCCTTCAAAAGGCCTCGTTTTATCTTAAG
>NQII01000005.1:1419364-1459808 GCA_002778355.1 Clitarchus hookeri | reverse complement strand
CCAAAAAAGTTCCTTATTCCCTCGGACCCCACCGAAATTTCCCAATAATATACGATAACCTAGCTACATGTTGTGGCTGAAGATAAACAAATGTTACAATTCCAGCCGCATTGTGGAGTCAGTAGGATGCGACTAAAAATGTAATTATTCATAAAAATTTTCATTTAACATTTAATTAAAATATATAGTTTAAAAATGTAGAGGTTTAAACCATGCTACATATTACCAAATACGCATTTTCAAGATACCTACGAATACAATGCCATAACAATTAAATAACCAAATCATGGTACCGCCATATTGGACAAAATATGCATAGATATGCATCCTCGACCCTCACTACCCAAAACACCTTTCCCCCTCCAACTTCCTCACCTACGACACAGCCTCTACTCCCACGTACCACCCCCACCCTCCTCTTTCACAGCAACACCCTCACCAGTTACCTCCACCTCACTCACCTTCCCTCCCCAACCAACCGCCTTCATCCCCCACTATCACCCCCACCCCCTCAGCCCATTTCCACTAATCACGCCCTCGGCATCCTTAAAAACCACCACCTCTACCCCGGCCCGAATAGGACGTCTTCCCAAATTGAAACAGTGAAGCCTGCACGAGGCTGCTTACGTACACACCAATATTTTGTATAAGTACAAGCATTTAACAAGTGAAGAAAAATAAACAAAGATAAACAAAATCTGTAAAAAGAGATTTACATAACAAAATAAATAACGTTACTCGAAAGCAATCGTAAGCTCTATTTCAAAATGTCTCTCTCGATGATCCGGAAGCCGTCACATTTCAAGTTTCCGAGTCACAGCATGTATGCATAGCCATATGCATTTTAAGCACCTTATCAGCCAAATACATATAAAAAACATTGCAGTCTGTGTCTCCTTTGTGTAAAAGATGCCGAAGGTAGATTTACCATGTAGGTCCTCCACGTAATGTATGTGTAGTACGAATGCAGCATGCGAAACATCTTGTACAATTCCACCTTTAAGTTGTAGCAATAGACCTTTTGGAAAATGCCATCCTGTTCGGAGATGCCTGCCAGATCACCGGCATTGGCTTCAGGCTTGCGACAATTCTTCTTCACAGAAAAAAGTTAAATTTTTTTTGCAACAAAATATTACTATTGGGGCATTTCTTTAAACGTTTATGTTGTAGCATAATTAATAATGTTGTGACAAAGTTAATAATGTCAACTATTTACAAAGTCTTCTATTCCTATAATGCAAATATACTGTTGAAGTGTAAATGTTAATAAAGCCTCTAAGTAATGTTGCCGCAACCAAAAGTTGTAATACGCCAAATATAACAGGAAGAACAAAATATTTTTTTTACTGGTACATTAAAGAAATGTCCAACCAACATAAGTTTACATTGACTTGGCGTTGTAAAATTGCGGGTAGTAGTGAACAGCGATAACCCCGTAAAACGAAAACACTGCATTCTAATTTTATAGCGTATTATGAGAACTAAATGTTGCTCAGACCAGCTCTCAAAACTTTCAAAGCAGTTTAAGGGTGCCAATTGTTCATATATTAAAGAGCATAAAGTATTTCCATGTAACGAAAGAGAACTGCAGTTTCTCGTTGTGTTCTTTTGAATACTTTGAATACCCACAACATGAAACCCGCTCAGTCTGGTTAAGGTAGAGCAGTCGATAGGGCGTCGGGTTCTGTAAAGTGCTAAACGTCAAGCACTCAAGACGGGGGTTCCATTGCCTTCCCAGCCACATATTGTTTTTCGTTGGTAATATTTCTTTTTGTAACAAAATAATTGTACTTAAATTATTGTACATTGGAAAGGTTTCTTAAAGCAAAGAAAATACAAGAAAATTTTGAACACAAATGTTAACATCAATTCAACACAAAATTTGTTTTGCCGCAACATAAACACCACCTTAATGTTGACAGAACTGTAAGGAGGTATTGTTGTTAGAAAAGTACTTAATGTTACATTAAAATTAACAGCTTAACAGTATATTACATTAATAGCAACATTAGCTCACAGAAAACAAAAAATTACTGTTGTGGTAACATTAAATACTGCTGTCACAATATTAGATTTTTTTATTTTGAGCACACGGTTCGAAGCAGGGAGTCGTCCTCGATGTCTTCGGGATTCACATTCATGGTAGAGTGAATGATGGTATTATATTCTCGAAAGAGTTTCGTCAGTAGCTGAAGCCACTTGTAGGTTACATTCACTGTGAAAAGTCTCTGCAGTTTGGCTTCTTAAGTCGAGCGAAAATGCTTGACGGTACTGGCTTCGAGCCCAGGATATACAAAATAATGATGTTTGCCATACTTATTTCATCAAAGTGCAGAAAGTCGTGTTAAAAAGTTCACGCCCATCGTCCATGTGAAGATCAGCATGCGTCCTTCGGACAAGATATCTGCAATGGACTTGATGACATCGCTCGTATTCATCGACTTGTGCGAGACAGCCAAACCCTGCCGATTACATTCAAAATACAGTTGTCGCCTTTATTCGCACGAGCAAAGTCTTACATTTCGATTAGGTCGGATTGGAAAATATCGTCCAGCCCTTTCATGGCGTTTTTTCTCCGAGGAACTACTTCTGGCCGACCTGTGCATTTTCCCCGAAATCGCATATTGTTTTAATCGCATGACGTAGCAAATTTCGATGAACTCTTTGATGATAGAAAATCAGCATATGTCTATGTTCGAAGTGGACCAAACCCAATAGTTCTGAGTTTCAGGTAATCCACTGAATCGAGTGTACACCCCAAGCACTTCAATGCCATTTATTCTTCCTCGGGAAATGTCTCCTTTATATTCTCTTCAACATCTTCGATATCGTGCGGATTATAGACAGATACATTCGTGGACTTGATTGCTTTCTTTCAATGCTTCTACATCTCTGGTTTATTATAGGTGCATACCAAAGATATTATATATTTCACAGCACCATATTTCACCACCTACTTTGTAATTTGGTTCTTTATTTTGTTCCATATACATCAGAAAAAAGAACAAATATCCTTCGAAGTAGTTGACAAATTTGGAGCTACATATATTTACAAAAGACTCCCGAAAGCTGATTCCTTCGTGAAAAATTCAAATTATGTTTGGCTTCAATCCTCAGACTGTTTTATTATGTTGCGATGTTTGGCCGGATAACAAAATGGTAGGCGTAGCATATGATTCACTAGTCGAATCTTCGCTATAAATTCAGAAAATGAAGTCTGCACCATCTACCGCCAAAGTTTTAACTATGTCTCTAAGGTATAAACAAAATAAAATTTTAAATTTAACAGTAAATTTATACATATAAAGTAACAAAAAACAGAGACTTTTACAGGATCCCGCAATATTCTATGCACAACAGTATACATTTTTTTTTAATTCGGGTGATTTTTTCATTTCAAAGAATATATAGATTAAACAACAAGGTACTGAAATAACATATTAACTACTTTCCACTATATGAGTAACAACATATTTTTAATTAAGTTCTTAAAAGCTTAAATAGAAGGTAGGCCTTGATGTCTCGTTGACAACACTGGGCGTCTCATTAACCAGAAATATGTGCAACAGTACCGAGACAATTACATATACACACGTGCCTTATCCGGGACTCGAATCTAGAAAACCTCGTAAAAAAGGTAGAGTGTAATCAACTGCATCACGGGGATATGATTCAGAGCATCAACTTCGGATGTAATCAGTCTAATGTTTTGAACGATATGGTTCACTAACTTGAAATACTTACAGAGCCATCATTTTGAAAATAAGTGTGTTGAGCACTCAAAACACCTAAGTTTACATGGTCTACCATAGAGCTACTTATGTGTAGTATTTGGTGGAAATAGGATGATTGTTACACGAGATAAGGCACAAGCACCTTATTTTCTTAATCGGTGCTATCTTATAAAATTGCCTAAAATAAGGTTCTGTATACTATGCTTCTAAAAGATACTGTCAGCATAAAAAATGTGTTGAATCTGGTTGTTAAATAGATATGCCGCACTTATCAAAGTATTGATATTGCTGCAGATTTGAAAATTAAATGTCTGATGCCACTTAAATAATGTAATATTACATGGCCTTCTGTAGCACTAATATTGCGCAAAATGTGGTGTAAGTTAGTTGAACTGCTCCGTAGATATGGCAAGATGTTCTATTTTCTCACCTAGCATTATTTTCCGAATGAACGGAGAACGAGGATCTCTGTAAGCATAATTGATGCTTCAGCTTAATACTGTTAGTGTACAAAGGTTATTTAAATTTTGTCGAATTGTTTAACAGACATAACATACTAACCTGAATATTTAAATTAACGTCATTAAAATTATGTCTGCTTCACATAAACATGTAAGTTTACATACCTTACTGTAACACTACTTGCGTGAAAAATTTGGTTTGAATAGATTGACTGGTCCTCGAGATATTGCATAAAACGTAAATTTTTTCAATTGATAATCTCTATAAATGAAGGAAAAAATTGTTATGTATTAGCACATTCGATTAGTGTCGTAGATACTGCCCGAACACAAAGTTATTTAAAATAAGTTACATAGTTTCGTACAAAGTAAAACATTTCTATAGGTGCAATTATGAAAATAGGGGTGTTGCACACTGAAAACACATACATTAATATAGCCTGCCAGAGTACAACTTCTTTGCCAAATTTGCAAGAAATCGGTTGATACTTTCCCCGAGACAAAAACTTGCTTTTTTTCATGTGTGGCTATCTTGTAAAATAGCAGGGAAATGAGGCTATGTTTAGACAAAATTTATGTATGTAATATATACTGCTAATAAAAAGAAATTTAGATTAATATTTGTTTCATAGTTTTGTTGACATAACGTACCTAGCTAAAATGTTTATATGGCCATCATTATTTAAATGAGTTCCTTAACAACTTTAGACGCATTAGTTTACATGGCCTGCTGTAGTGCTACTTGTTTGCCAGAATTAGTAAAAATCTGTTGGATTTGTTTGGAGATATGGCTGCATCAAAATTTTAATTTTTTGTGATGCAACACTACAAATTGATGGACAAAATAGACTGTGTGGGCACATTTGATGATTGAAATATATAATCCCAGCATGCAAAGTTACATTGAAATTAATAACATTATTTCGACAATATTACACGGAAAAACCAAAATAGCTCTATGGCCGTTATTTTGAAAATATGTGCCTGACCTTCAAACATACTAGTTTACATCACCGGCTGCAATTATACTTGTTTGACATATTTGGTAGGAAATGGTCAATTGTTTCCCGATATATGACATTAAAATTTTTCTTATTTGTGTGGCGCTATTTTGCAAAATAGCGGAAAAAAGATGCATAGTGTGAACGCATTTGATGGTTGTACTATATGCTCCCAGCATACAAAGTTAAAATGGATTTGATTACGTATTCTAGACTATAGGTTTATAGCACACTACTCTAAAATGACTATATAAACCGCCATTTTTTAAATAATGGTCTGACACTTTTAAACCATTCCTGTTTACATCATTTGCTGCAGTACTACTTATTTGCCAAATTTGGTGGGAATCGGTGTATTGCTTCTCGAGATATGACATAAAAACTGTATAAATACTTATGGCGCTATCTTAAATTGTTACTCACAAAAGTGGTAACTATTTGGCATGTATGGTGCGTGTAATTTATACTGCCAGAATACAAAGTTTGGTGTAAATTGGTTGAACGGTATTGTAGTTATACAAAATAAACCTAAAATATTTGTATTGCTGCCATATTGAAAATAAGTGCCTCATCAATTTTAATTGCATACGTGTATATAGCCTACCTTAGTATTACTTACATGCCAAATATGGCGAGAACCGGTAGAGCAGTTTTCGAGGTATTACGTAAATGGTTTATTTTTTTATGTGGTGTTATCTTCCAAAATGGATGACCAACAACAATACCCATCTACAAATTCGATGCTTACTAGATGCGCTGTCAACATACACAATTTGGTTTAAATCGACTGAATATTTTACGAAATATGACTCCCCAAATATTAAAATGACCACCATTTTGAAAGTAAGCACCCGGCGTGGTCGAAAATTATAAAAGTCAGATGTCCTTATTAAGTACTATATGTGTACCGATATTAGTGAAATTCGGTTCATGCGTTCAAAAATTGAAAGGAGGGGACGCACAGGCGCTCACACACAGCCACACACACACATATATACACGCAGTCACATACATACACATATATACACGCAGACACATACACAGGAAAGTTACCCCATAAGCCTTTCTTTTCAAAAGTTGGCCAACAAGCAATTGAAATATACATATTAATTTTAATGCGAGAAATTACTTTGTTTCCTTCATTTAATGCATATTGATTCTCCATTTGTATTATAAAGAAAACAACTTTCTCTTATCATTAACACTGATTTTGAAATTAAAATATCGATGTTACAAATTTAGCATAATATTTGCTTTGCACACGATTTACACGCATGCAGTAAGGATACACACTGGTGGTAAATGCTACAAACATGGAATCATCAGTACACGTGGGCAATGCCAAAGACGAGTTAACAATAAACTCTAATAAGTAAATGCCAAAACAATGGCCCATAGTGGGGATTAAGATATTGCTAGTAAGTGGGGATGTATGATAAGGTGGGGTCCGGTGTAAAGGGGGTCGATAAAATAACAAATGAAAATATTGTTGCGGGGTCCAGTTATCTGCTTGTTGTTATACTTGGAGTGTATGTGGTTCGCCGTCTTTGAAAGACTCGGATTGCAGACCTCCTTCCTATCGATGATGTTTTATAAAAATAGCGAATTCAACAAATTTGGGATTTTCGGATTTTCGCCTTCGTGAGTTCCCGATGTCAAGAGATATTGGTATGTAAAAACGACCTATCTGTAAGTCTAGTAGCTGTGTGGAAAAAAGCAAGTTCCAAAAAGGCGAATATAATTTTACTTCTGTTTAAAAGCGTGAAATTAACATTCGACCTACTGACATGTCATATTCACTTGATGGCCTGAATACAGTTCCTCTAAAACGGCGAACCATTTGTGATAAAAGGTCGAGTATGCCTTTCCATCTTACAAAACATTAAATCTGGGATTATAAAAATATGGTTTTTTTGTATAATTTTTCATTGCAACAATAAGCGTTTCAAACTTGAAGAGCAATGTGAATTTTGATTATGCTGCTTCGGTGAGTGGCAGTTCTGTTATGAATCATCTGTGCTGAGAGTAGCAGCCAGCCATCATATCGTGTGTTATGCTTGAGTGAGTAAAACGTCGTTTGTGAAGTTCGATTCTGTTTGGAAGTTTGAGGACGTTTTATGTGTCAGTATTAACTATAAAGTGGTACATAAAATTTAGTTTACCTAGTTGACGTTATTTCAGGCAAGTTGTTGTGTCTATTTGTAAGGTTAAGTATCAGCATGTATAGTGAGGTTATGGTTCATTACTGGGCGTTTGCTTTTATGGTGAATGCAGTATATCTGCCCTAAAAGAGTTTTAAGTAGATCTTTTTAATTGCAGGGCAATAATGTACCAATAAAGAGTGGAAAACATATTTATATTAAGTCTGTATAATAATTTGGATACAAATAAAGAACCACAGCAAGAACTGACAACATTAAATGCTTTAGATCCATTCCCTTCGACAAGTGAATACACTGGTTTAAAACATTAGGAGGTAGCGAGCTCGCATTCGACACGTCAATGTGAAGGGGACGGTCTTATGTTTCTTTTGTGGCGCGCAACCTCATTACCTGAACGAGACGTTGCCGCAACACTGGATTCGTCGAGGAGCAGCTGGTGACCGGGCTCTTGAACACTACCCCGTGCGATTTTTTTCCATGGGGGTACATAAAGGATGAAGTGTTTCGTCCACCATTGCCAGCTAACATTGACGACCTCAAAACGAGAATTACGGACGCCATTCATACCGTAACACCAGACATGCTGACAAGAGTGTGGAACAAGTTTGATTATCCGTAGATGTCGTTCGGGCCGCTCGTGGTGGTCACATTGAACATTTATGAATATATGGTAAACAAACTTCACGGTTTCACGGTTATTTTGATTGGTCAATCAAGGTTGTAGGTTGTTTGGTTCAAAGTTTGGGTATTCTTTTATACTCATCCTGCATTTCAAGTATATAATTTTATTTATAAATAATAATCTTTCTGCATCAACATAACATTAAATAGATGTCTGCTTAGCTGATGACAATGTCTAAAAAAAATACCTCGGCCATACAATATTCTTACCATTACAAGTCATTTATTGTTTAGCTCATTTTTGCCTTTAGTTCATTGTTTACCCGTATGGGTGATTACGTGAAACCAACTTTTTTTGTACGTTAAAAGGCGAATATACCGCATATCAAACTACATAAATAATCTGAAGAATTATTGATATAATTTATTTTAAATGTGTGGTAAATGATTACTAGATATATGTGGAGAGTAAACATAAGATAAAATGAAGGTTTTTAAACCTTGTGTACAATTTTAAAGGAACAAATAAAATACAAAAATTATCTCCTAAAATATTTAGAATTTTTTGATTTCCTCGTTGTACAGAAAATCAACGATATGAGTTTAAATAATAGTTTTTAAAAAAATATTGGTAATTAAAAAATATATATTGACGTTACAAATATTTTATATTTTTCAAATAACATTTACATTTGTAGTCATTATAATTAGTTTTATTAATTCTAATTTCTTAATTAAATAAAATGCAATTTAAAATTTTTTAAAGTTCAGCAATTTTTTTTTCGATTTATTTTTAATTTTCAAAATTTACTATTTTTACAAATTTACTTTTTTTTACACTCAGGATAAGTTCGCCCCAAGTAAATGTCAAAGTCACTCCAGGTTAAAATCTAGGTCATGCACATCCAACATGGCCATCGTAAGATAGCTGTCACATGTTCTTCAGCTCGTCACACACATCCCATACTTCCCATTTAAAACATACACATAATATAATCATACTACTCATTACTACTGAGAATTTTTTTTTTTTTCGCAAGAGGTTTAGTGACACTGAGGGCTATTAGCGTATTTGTCTTATTTTTTCTACAGTGCACTTATTATTGCCAGAGTTGTAACCGTTCACTTAGTATATTTACCGGTTACATTTTAAAGAACTCTTCAATGGCCATGCAATGAGAAGCTTTACCTTCCCCACGATGATCCAGGTTCAAACCAGCGAACCCGAGCATGGTTTTCGTATGCGGGAAACGTTGAAGACTGCAATGACCATAGAGTTTTATGGGTATTCGTCCACATGTATCGATTTCTTTCATCACAAACAAAAATTCGTTATTCAAGCCTCGATTTAATTAATTTTTACTTATAATTTTGAATGGACGGCTTTACGTCACCGCAAAGGTACGAAGCGCCTCTAGGCTTGCATCGGGACACGTATGAATGTTCAATAAAGTCAAGGGCAATGTAACATACACATCCTATTTGTGTCTTAGGTGCGAGACTTACACTGTAACACTTACGAAAGGGACCCATTAATTAGCCTTACCAAGTTCCCATAATCCACAGTGCATTGAGAGTCTCATGAAGAGCACTTCAAAATTTGCAAACGAGGACTGAGAGACTGCATTCCCCATCCCACACACAGGTAGGCCAATAAAATAATTAGGATTTCATGCGTGGCCTGTGTCTAAACTATTTATAATGTATCATACACCTGGATAGCGATTAAATGACACAAATCTGGCTTCTCTCGCCATTTTGATTCTAGCTCTCGTTTGCGATGGGTGGCCTTTTAGCTGGATTTGATAGTCTTGCTTTCTATCAAACGTATTACGGCATGTTTTGAATATTATACTTTTAACTAAATTTTTGTTTGCATGTTTAAATTATTACATTGCATGAATATTCTAATGTTTGTACCAGTATAAGTGGTTGCAGTATTTATAAGTAGGCATAGTATGCATTTTGTTTGCACAGCTTAAAAAAAATCATTACCTCTGGAGACCACGTATTACATATGTACATTCTATTGCATACAGGTGGCAAGCAGTAGGTAAGAATGCATACATTACTTATCCAATCAAATTTGATTCTTTTCAGTGGCGTAGCAATCGNGGGGGGGGGGGGGGGGGGGATAATATGTCCCCTCCCACCAAAAAAAATTTGATAGTGGGTTACAGAAGATTTTTGAGGATTAGAATACAACTTTTTTTCTTAGGTTAAAAATTAAAAGCAAAGTTAAAACTGCCATAGGGAGGTTCAGTTGAAAAAAATACCGTGACATTAATTTTAAGATACTTTATTCTTACTGGTAAGTCTAAGCAAATCAATTTGATCATAAAAATACTCTTGTTGTTGCCTGGTTTCACAACACACTGCCGCAGGTCCTCTAAGTCCTATAGTCACGTTAAATTTTGTAGTTGTCCTACCACAATGAAGAAGGTCGGGCAGGTTTCCTTCTCCAATTCGGGTGTAACCGTGACCGTTCGGCCAAAGTCCGGCATAGTACAGAAACAAGCAGGAAAGCGCTTTCACGTTAAGTTAACTACTCGTCTCATCACGTTCGGTCTGGAAGCTAAGGAGTTGTGTAGTGCTTTGTGTTGTAGCGAGCGAAAACAATATATCTGAAATCTAATACATGCAATGCAAAAGTGAAATGAGGTAAAATGAATATAGTCCATTCACGGTTACTTCAAACTTCTCTAAAGCCCTGCTAAAGTCCTACTTCCAGGATATTTCTCCGCCTCATGCAAACAAAACTTAACCGAGTCTAGAAAATTACATCAAAGAAACAGCGCACAGCATCCGTGCGCACTCCGTGCAATAATAAATATTTTCCATAAGATCTATTTCGTACCAGGCAGTACCAACACACCTATTTTCCCACTGTATTTATTTATATTTGTTACAAATAAAATATTATAATTTATAGGCAATATATATAAAATTTCAATTTAACCAAAAATACAGTAGTTTTATGTCAACATATTTATAAAAAACTTGTGATGCATGGCATATTTCGGAAACAACGAAACACGTCATACATGGGGTTATTTTTCGAAGGTTTGATTAAAAAAGTGTGAAGAAACTGCGAGTAGACTACAGGTTGAGTGTAAAAGAACACCCCAAATTTGAAGGTCTATAATAACAAAATCAAACAACCTACAGCCTTGATTTACCAATCAAATGAACCGTGGAACCGTGAAGTTTGTTTACCATACATTCATAAATGTTCAATGTGACCACCACGAGCGGCGCGAACGACATCTACGCGATAATCAAACTCGTTCCACACTCCTGTCAGCATGTCCGGTGTTACGGTTTGGATGGCGTTCGTAATTCTCGTTTTGTGGTCGTCAATGTTAACCGGCAATGGTGGACTAAACACTTGATCCTTTATGTACCCCCGTAGAAATCAATCGCCTGGGGTAAGATCCAGGCTTCTTGGGGGTCAGTGATAAAGAGCCTGGTCACCAGCTGCTCCTCGACCAATCCAGCATTGCGGCAACGTCTCGTTCAGATATCCGCGAACAGCTAGGTGCCAATGGGGTGGCGCACCATCCTGCTGGAAAATGAGGACCCCCGCCGTCTCTTCTTAGGAAACAGCCACTCTGTAAGCATGTCCAAATAAGGAATTCCCCCAAAGTGAACGTGTTTTGCGCTATATCCAAAGACACTGTTTTCGGTCCTTTCTTTTTCACGAGCCCACTGTTACTGGAATCCATTATTTGGACATGATTACAGAGTGGTTGTTTCCTCAATTAGAAGAGGCGGTGGGGGAATTTGAATCTCCTCCTTTCCCCTACTATTGGAATGGGTTGTTGTGACTGGCTGTAGAGTTTCGCCACTATATATAGGGGTAAGGGTCGTGATATTATTATCCGAGGAGGGCATATAGTATCGCAAGTTTGAATAAGCTCATATGTGATATTGGGAAAAATATGAGTTCGACAAGGATTGTAAGTGTTGGGTGATGGGGGAGGGAGTGATTTGTATGCTGTAGACGTGGCAATAAATTGGTTCGAATCTCGTCGAGGGCAATTCTTTGTAATTATTATTTTATTAGTGCATAATGAATAATTTTGTTACTTACAGTTAAGGAGTGCTCATACTTTTCAAATGATAAGCCCATGAGTTTCGAATCTTGGCGGAAGCAAATATAATTTCTTTTAATTTTAATTAGCGGAATAGAGAGGTTTGGGAAGCTTTTAACATCCAAGTCTTGAGAGTCGGCGAGGTTGAAGCGAGGTGAGTATGCAGCAGTACCGGAATGAAAGGACACGGTAGACGGAATACCCCCAAGAAAGTTCCCCGACCAGCGATATCGTCCGCCGCACTATTCCCACGTGCAAAAATTCGGGAGTTACCCCACCGGAAATCGAATCATATTCGCATTAGCGATATGTAAGCGCTCTAGCCGCTGAACCAATCATGGCCACTCAACTGCAATGGCATTAAATAAATAACACCATGATTCAATCTAAAAAGTATGGAAAGTTAATGTCATTAGGCATGGGTACAATTGCATGTAATTACACTTTTTTTACCGAGTAATTAGAATTAGAGCATTGAGAGTAATTACTCTAAAAATAATTGAATGTCTGTCACCTACAGACATCAGATGCATACTCGGCTTAGTTCAGTAATATGTTTTGTAATAAGCTCACCCCTTCACTCCCACTATCATGGGGACTTTGAAAATTTTCGAAGCCTCGAGAATCGAACCGTATATTCGATGCTTGTCTCATGTAATTGTGCAAAGAGAGTAGGGAGTGCAAAGTCATATAATTGTGCTCTTAGAGTAATTAAATTTAAACTAAGTACGCAAACTAATTACACTTCCGTCACCTATTGAGCTTAGAGTAATAACATGGGCGCCGCAATTGCTTAATTTTTGGGGGGAACAGCGATTAATTTTGTTGCAGTCTTAAACTACGAGAAACTTATGATTTAATTTTGACAAATCATATAAAAAATTATTTAAGTCGTTTCCACACTGTCCTAATTGCTGAACGAAATAACATTGAAAAAAAAAAAACAATGTGACGAATATTACCAAATATGATTATACGGCGTACGGTGCTATGAAAGTTTCATTGTGCCAAGAATTCCTGTCGCATGTCATATTTGTGTGGTAAGTGTGGTACGCAGTTCAGCCGTACCGAACATTTACTTAGAAATGCAAAGACCTGTAAATGTGAAGAGCATTTCTTATCAGTACCTCGCTACCAGGCTTGCTGCAAGCTGTTATCTTGTGACTTCGGTACATGTCCTCAAAAGTGTAGCTACCTACATAACCTGCCCTGCACAGTGTGTCGGGTGTAATAAATGTCATGATATTTTCGCACAAAGACAACAAAAGCGTGAATAGCGAGATGCATAAAATACTGTAACCTACAACAAAGTTGCATATATTGAGTTGGATATATATCGAAGGATATTGTAATATTTTTTTCGAGATCATGAACGGCTGTATTAAATAAATTGAATAAAAGCTGCATGTGAATAAAATTGTGTTTTATTTCATGCATACCTCATTTGCTAGAATATAACTAAAATTTAAAAGAAAAAGAAACAGAAATAAAATTAATTTCATTAAATAGTATTGTATAAAGTAGCATTTTACTATATGTACAATTATATAAATAAATAAAAAATCCTTTTTAAAATTGAACAACTTAAGACTTTTAATAAAAAAATGCAGATGTAATAAACTATGCGGGTGGTTAAAGTCCCGCATCATGCATGTAGGTATACTGCTAATTGGAAAAATAATTTTAAATAGGATGAAAATTACATAATTTCCTATGCCTATAAAAATATATGAGTATCAACAGCTCACCTGGCAGCTGAACCAAGATAGTGGGTGGATGCTGACAGCTCGCCTAGCAAAAAAATTTAGAAATTAACGCCACGTATGTGTTGTAAATAGAATCCCACATGGAGGGCGCTGACAGCGCAACCTATACTTTTAAATCGTAAACAAATATTTCTGCCACTTGGTGGCTAAATCGACAACTCGCCTGGTGGTGATATCGATTATTAATACACTGGTGCCACCTAGGTAATGTAAAAGTAAACATATGAGATCCAAGATTGCGTCCTCCAGCAATGTATAAACAAATGACGAACAAAAAAACCAAGATGGCTGCATACGATAGAATGAGTATAGGTTAATGGGGTGGAGTCCTGCTAATTAGTTAGATATGGCAAGTGATTGACCGATGAAATAACCAATAAAAAAATTTTCAAGGGTGGTGGTGAGGGACCTCTGGAAATATAAGTTTTTAAATAACATTTTTAATAAATGTTTTTAAAATAAATTTTTTAACATTTTTGGATTTTTAGGATTTTTTGGAATTCTTTAGCATTTCTTTGGCTTCAAGGTTACCGGGGTTAAAGTCATAGTTCAAAGTCACCGACATCTAACATGGCTGACGAGATTGACACTGGTCGACCTGGCGAGGGCCGGTCATGTCGGGAGCTTAGTCGATGCACCTGTCATCGAAGAGTGTACCTCCTACATGTACGTCTTTAAATCATTTGTTTTAATATTTTTTAATTTGTTATAACAAACTTTTTTGGGATTTTATAGTTGTTCTGCAATTTTTTTTGGATTTTTTGGTTTCAAGGTCATTTAAGGTCATTGGCACCAGGTCAAGGTCGTGGGTAAAGGTCAATGTCGTCCAGATGCAAGATGGCCGCCAAACGACCGAAATGGCAGAACATGATGTTGGCTGCCCAGCTCCTATCGCCTACCTTCCCATCCCTTTGTGCCAGATTCATCTTAATCATTCTACTACTGTAGGAAGGCCAGTCTTAGCGTCTCGTTGACATCGAGGTCGAGACGGAGCAAGGGTTTCAATGAAGCAGCGACGGGGAAGGAATCGGTCCCGGCCTGTAGTAAGAAAGCATTCAAGTATTCGCCTGGAGTAATTTAGGGAAATCATGGAAAAGAGAAACTAGTATGGCCAGAATGGAATTTAAGCCCACGTTGTTCCGAAAGCAAGTCCAGTGGTTAACCAAAGCGCAGCATCGCTTGGATTTGGTCAGCATGCCAAGATGTGTATAAATACGTAAAATTATTCCAAAAGTATGGCATGGCAAATAAAATTGAATTTATTTTATGAAATACACCATTTCGATAAATAAATATCGAGCAGTTTATTATTGCATTGTTTGTTTAATTCTCATAGCTATACATATTTGTTAAATATCGTGAGAATTCTTTAAAGAGTTTTTGAAATATCAATTATACATGCTTATTGTTTTTTTTAGATTGCACTACATCCAAAATTACAGAAGAAAGTTGTTAACAGTATGTGAATTAAATACAGGTACTTGTTACCCACATAATAACCATGGCGTTAATAATTTGAATATTTATTTATAGCTAATGATGTAAAACCATATAAATATTTACAACTCTACCATTTTGAACAAAAGTGCATGAAATACTCAACTCGATAAATAACAGTATCGTAAAATGACACGTCAAGCATGACAAATAGGTAGGAATTCATAGAGTATTTCATTACATAACACGCATAAATTGGTCACTTGCAACATCAGGATTGTGTACCATGAACGTTTTGACTGAGTCTCTAATAATGAAACACCTATCAAAACTGTGATAACGGGTGACAAGTCGTAGATTTTGAATGTGACCCCATAACCAAACGCCGAACACAGGAGTGGCACTTCCAAGAAGGTGGGAAAAAGTAGGTCTAAATTTTCATAAATATTGAACTTTTTTTGTAGTCATTGTTGTGTGAAGGAATTTGTACCTAAATGGTAAACTCTCAACAAACATTACCACTGTGAGGTGCTTGAAGGCCTAAGAAAAATGTTTTATCGTGTTAGGCGTAACACTGAAAAAAGCTCGGCAGTCCATTACTACATTGCCCTTTGCCAAACCTCATTCTTCAGATCTTTTCTACCAGAAATAACATTCCACTCGTCCAGCAGTCTCCAATTTATCTGATCTCAGCCCCGTTGACTAATTTTTCAAAATGAAATTCCACCTTAAATGTTATCACTGTAGCAGAGTAAACACCATTAAAAAGCAATGGTGAGCCAATGAAAAACAATCCAGCTAGGCGACATTTGAAACTGATACAAAATATGGAGGTACGATTCTGTTGTGGTGAACCCTCCGGATTTGCAAATATTATTTAAATAATAGTTTTCCAGCATCACTATTGCTAATTTTCTTCTTTCGAAGTTCGAAAGACTTAATAAGAACCTTTCGATATCATTGAAATTTTTAATTTTATGCGTTCTTTTTAAGAATTATGTGTGTACTACTTTTTTTCTTTTAAAAATTTCGGTAACGAGTTAATTTGCTGTAGGACTTAAAATAAGAGGTAAAATTGTATTGAAATCTGGTGCGATAGAGTTTTATAATACCTATTTGAGGATTCACGAATAAAATTAAGACATTTATATGAGAGCTGGAAGTTTTATTCGGTTTTTGTGATAACTGAGTATTAAAATCATAGATTCCACACTTAGCACAAATAATAAATTTCAAAAACTTTCATAAATGCATGTCAGATTTGAGACTTCAAAAAATGTCACTTCAACTGACACGTTGCTATAGACCTACAAATTTTATTCTTAATTACTAATCGCAAATTTCTTCTGAGGATATAAGGATGTTAAAATAAACAAGTTAAAACGTTTATCATAAATACAATTTGAACTGGCATCTAGAAGTAGTCTCAGTTTGTCCGTGATCATAAAAGTTGAACAAAAAATTACTTAACATTTACTATTACGTTATTCTAAGTATTTGACTCAATTTCATTTAATAACTCTGCAACATTTCAATTAAATATTTAACATTACGTTATTAGATGACGAAACGCCATATTTACACAGAATATAAGATTTATTTATTCCTTGGGTATCTCCTATGGTTATTGAGCCAATTAATTTCATGTAACTTTCTACCCGCACTTGAAGCACGGCGGCCAGAAAAGAAAATTACAACACGGCGATTGCTTGTTTGGGCATTGACTTGGGCTGACTTTAATATTGGCTAATGCTGTCAATACAGCTTTGTCTTCGAGTTTAAGATAAAATTACAGAAATAAAGGGCAAATTAACTACTTAAAAATACATTTATTAATATTAATTTCCAAGAATTTCATTAAACCATCTAAAAAAAAAATAAAGTCACAGTCTAAATGAAATCCGTTAAGTTTTCCCAGGAGAAACGCAAGGGAATTGATAAAAAAGTAAATATTTAATATCTTACGACAACGTGTAAATTAGCTTCGCAATTCGAAATTAATGAAAATTGTATAACATGTTAAAATAACACTGCAAATACTAGAAAACATCTAGTTGTATGTATTGAGCACAGATTAATAAGAGTGTGTGTCTATTAATTACAGAGTAAATAAATAGTAAGTGGTTGAAAAGTTCCTTCGAGTAAATTAAATTTTTACGATCCTATTACACTGACAAACATATATATGATAGTTTAGTTAGAATTTGTTTAAATAAGAGCTATATTCATACCGTATCGCACATCAATAAAATAACCTTAAATCAGTAAATTAAATAAAGTTAATTATTTATACTTTTAAATGACATTCACACGATAAGAATATATATTAATTATTTCTATTTTCAATACAAATTTTATTCAATAATTTTTTTATAATTTGCAATAGATTTTACCAATATTTTTCCTTATGAAATGCTGTATTTGCACAATTGATATTTACTAAACTTCACGTAATTTAACATGCAATGTAGTATTTGCAAAAATATATTTGTATTTTTGATATCCTAGTGTGACGTAGGGCTACTGTGGCTCACGTTTATTTACTGTTACAGGCAAAGATGAAAACGAAACTATCCGATTTTAAATTGTTAATTTCCCAAGCTGTTGCGACTTACTGATGCAAATGAAATGTTAACAGAACACGGAATTTTTCTTGTGTGAAAGTTGAAATTTTACTGCACTGTGATGGCACATTATAATTGAAAATACAGACTCACGTACTAACAGTAATAATGTCGTCTGATAATTCGCTTCCTTGCATTTAACACTGCACATACTTTAGTATTTGGGAAATTTTTTTGTAATAAATTAATGTTACGTTTTGTAAAAATATAATTTAACCAGAATAACTACTTGAGCTAAAAGAGTCAGATGACGTAGTACTACTCAACGCATTCGTTATGACAACAAATGTTCTTTTCTAAAGGTCAGACGTTTCATGGTTTAAAGGAATCGGGTGATTACGTCGTACAACCTAACTGTCAAAGAGATCACAAGAAAATTACTTGCCTATAGACGACTTGCAGAACAAAGACAATAGTTATTCTGCACGTGAAGCAGCAGTCTTCTCAGCACCAGAAACTACTTCATTCTGACGGTACTTGCCAGCAGACGGCTATATTTATACGTGATGTAAAGAAGCAGCGCATCGCCCTCCTGCTTCGTATCTTCCTCTTCCCTCTTCCCCTCCCTTTACCATCACCGTAATGTTTCGACGCAGATGCCTCTGCTAGCCTCACGTGAGCCAATATTCCCCATGTTTTGTTTCTGTAAGAAATAAGCTGCTATCACGCCAGCTTCTGTGACGTCGTCCAGAACTTCCTTAAACTAGAACGCCTTGAAAACATTGCCAACAGGAAATACATACTTTACCATGCAATAAAAAGACACTTGGGGTCATTAACTTCCACGTTTGAGACATGTGATTTCTTACAATAACAATGCCCTTTGAAATAAACTTTGCACGGCGTATTTTACATCCAGCATTCATAATTATTTATGCAGTTTTTTGAATCTTCAGTGCCTACATAGGAGATTTTCAAAGGAGATAGTAATAAAAATGCACACTTACTCATTATTCAAACCAAAATTTGAGAACGCCATTCGTCACAAATTATATTTTGGTAGTACACTTGAAACTCACTTAAATAGGTCTAAAGTTATGTTATGCTTGGCTACGTAAGTGTTTGCGTAGAAATTAAAGATGACAATGTCTCGAAATAACAGTAAACTGCAAATAATATTTGTACCACTTGGATGCTGTTAAACTGTGATTTATGCAGGTGACTATGATTTAAACAAGTGTTTCGGCGAACCCTCGCCACGAAACCTTAACATCTTAACGATCATGGCTACTGTAAAGTGTAGAATAGTACAAATAAAGTTTAACTAAACGGCATCCGGCTAAATTAATATTTTTGACTTATATACACCAAGACGATTTTATAATGATTTTAAATTACTTGCGTTTGAAAGATTTTATCACGGTTCATTTTTATCCTACAAGAAATGAAGAAAAATTTGTCGATCAAGAGACACTTTGAAATATCTATTAATGTAACGCAGTTCCTCTTAAAATAGATTTGTATGTGTTTATATATATATATATATATATATATATATATATACACACGTAACATTATAGCAACAAAAAAAAGTTTAAAATGTACTGATCATTCTGGTATAAAATTGCAATTTTTAGATAATTTATTTGATAACTATTATATGAGAAATAGGCTTAGTGTACTTAAAACGGGTATCTTTTGTAACGTTTTATGAATACATATTCTCACCTCCGTATCACCTTCTCACAAACCAAATTCAAATACAGCAGAACTTGTCATGCATCTCTATGGATAAAATAACACCGACGTATTACCACAATGGTCGTAGTCTCGTTAGCGTAGTGGGCAGACGACTCGCCTCCCACCTAGGCAAACCTGTTTAAATTCCCAGCGGGGTCGTTCCCAGATTTTTGCATGTGGGAATCGTGCTGGACGATGCCGCTGGTCAACGAGTTTTCTCGGGTATATCCCGTTTCCCTGCCGTTGCATTCCGGTTTTGCTTCATACTCACATCACTTAGGCCTCATCGGTTCTCAAGACCTCGATGTTACGAGCTGCCCAAATCTCTACACTCCGCATTGCCGCAACGGCCCCAGGTGCTTTAAATTTGGTGAAGTGCTCTTAATATATGGTAGTTTTACCTGCTGTCATACCTCTGCTTATTCACGTATCTCTGCCAACTTTTTGTGACTATATATCAGAGAAATATCTTAAGGATTTTGTAAATTATCAAAAGTAAAAAAAAGTAGACCATTTCACGTAGTGATTTATTTAATTTTAGTCTTATAAGTTATGTAAAACTCTTATACTAAAGACATAACTTGAGCACTTGATCTGGCTCAATTGAGGACGGAAATATCAAATATTGAATTTTCAGATACTCTCTGCTCCAATAAGCTAAATACTATGATCCACCTGTCGGCGTTTGTCCGATCACACTATGTACTAGCATAAATGAGAACCAGGTAGCAATTGCACAACACTGTAACACACGATTTTTTTTTCTCTTTGATGAAATTAGGTAGACACTGAATTAACACTCCACTATTCTTCTTAATAAAATGACAAAAAAGAAGCTTAGTTTTCACTGTAACGATGTAATCATATGACATCAAGAAAACACCTTGGAAGGGGCCAGTATACCCCAGACAAAATAACCGAAAAATAACCATTTGTCTATACATTTTATCGTTAAAAAAATACTAATACAGCACGCCAACACCGCCATTCAATCATTGGATTTATTACATCCTACTTTTTTGGAAGACATATATTTTTCGTTTACTTCTATTTCCAGTATTTATTAAGTAAATATAATAATAAAATTAAGTTATAGCTAAAAAATAATTTTAGCTTATATTCACTATATAAATATCCATTATATTTACCACCTTTCATAAAATATAATTTTACGAGTCTGCGCCGTGCTTGGCAAAAATACTCAACAGTATACAGCACACAAAAGCCGGCTGCTTCAACTATCACAGAGAGAGAAACGTGACAGGAAATAGGGAAAGAAAGAGAAAGCAGATGTAAGACACGCAAAAGTGGCACGATAGAGCGTCTCAGCAATTTAACTGATGCCTTCGGCTCCTCCCGTCATAGGAATTGAATATCACATACCTATCTAGAGGCCATTCACTTTTACTTCACACTTTTCTGAAGCCCTGCTCAAGTTCTACTTTTGGTTACAGATTACGTATTCTTCCGCTACATGTAAATATATGCACTGCCATGTGACTTCAACGTTTTAACTGTCAAATGCTTTGTTTACAGTTTTCAGTTGTTCAAAGAATCCTGTTATATTTCAAAAACCATTTCGTAGGAATGTTCAAAATTTAGGCCTATAACCTTATTTAGGTGAGCTTTATGACTTTTTAACCAATTCTGTATTGATGATAGTTCTTACTGTTATTTTTTTGCATTATTAACATATTTGTTAAACACGAAATAGCACATTTAACGTAATACACGTTAATATTTTGCCGTGACTGTGTTTAACCATGTTACAACTGTAGTATTTAACATGTTGTTACTGATATGTGTTAGGTTATTTAGTTAAAAGGGCGACCGCAGTTGGAAACGTATTAAAACGAAGGAGTATCCAGTCCAACGAAAATACGGTTAATTCAAGCAAGCAAATCGTGTCGCTTATTTTTTGTATTTAGCAGTGACAAACTTAAAAGATAGTGGTGAACATGCACACAAATAGGCCTACCGTAGTTTTTATTCAGCTCATATTTATTTTCTAAGGTACTTAGTTTTACTAGGTTTATTAAAATATTTATTTATGTTTATTTGACTCGGCTTAGTATTTTGTTGGGATTGTGGCAAATATTCAAATCACAGAAACGTAAACACGTTACACAATTGTGTTTCAAACACACACCTAGGGCAAAGTTACGAAGTTGCGCTCGATAAATAAACAGACGTTACTTTCAAAAATTAATTTTGTCATGAAAATAGTTCACGGTTAAAACGTAACAATTTCACACGTCCAATATTTGCAATCTCACACACACTGGCGTAACGTAAAGGCATCAATAGTAATCTTTCGCACGCAGCAGTCACGACACACGTAGTAATATATTCTTTCCTGCCGTGGAAACAGAGATTTAACACAACATCGTAAATTGAAGTTCCGCTCCGCCTATTCAGGTTTCTTCCTGAGACGAAAAAAAAAACACCATATCACTACGGCCTACGCATCATAATTTGCGCTGATATTTATAACTGTGACAATGAAATATGTTTCCATCAGTGATCCCTAAAACTATAATATAATAACATACCAAAATACAAAGTGAAACAATAATATAACTGTGAACTTATTCTTACTAGACGTTTCCAACACCTCACTGCTCTCACTGTTTTTAATTCGCATTAAATACGAAATAAATATTACACGTTATATAATATATTATGTTAAAGTTTCATTTATTCAAGAATACAATACACTAAAGTTAATTACAGTGTTATATATGTGTGGTCTACAAGTAATTTGAACAAAATAGGTTGACATATTACTCCTAGGGTGGTTTTTCAAAGGTTTGTTTCAAAATATCCGAAGAAACCGTGAATGGATTATTCTTCACGTTGGATAGCTTGCCAAAATCACCGCTCTGTACTGGAGTAGTGCAATGGAACACAAGCTGTTGAAATTTGTCAATAAAGATCGCGTGACGTTTTGCAAAATTATGACACAAAATGTTTTGGAACATTGTTGTACAGGCTTTCTAACCTCATTTCCTTTGAAAAATAAGGACTTAAGACCACATGCCAAGACAAGTCTACGTCTGTAAAAGTGCGCGTATCATTACATTCTGTTATCACTGAAGAAAATAACGTTTAATTATTTAAAACTGCTTGACAAACACCAAACTATTGACTATAAATAATTTGAATTGTAACAACTCGGAAAATACATTACGTGGCGAAAAATTTGTACAACAAAAATAAACTATCTTCAATAAATATAATACAGGCTGGAAACATTTTTGGTTGTTCGAAATATTTGTTTGAATTTGACACTTTATTATCAATTTTTAATACTATCGGTGATATATATACACACACGCATATATATGACAGCATTGATGGACTAATAAAAAAGACAAATCCTAGTAACAAAATGTTTGGAAAAGTTATCAGGTATTTTTTAAATTTAATCGAAGTTAGCAAACAGCGCAGCGCATGGAGTCCGCAACTTCACAATACTTGCATGACTTAAAGTTGCATACCTCGAAGGCGAATGGTAATAGCGCATCATGTGACAACTTCATTTACATAAGCCACCATGAAAATACGTGAAGATCCTACGTCGCCAATACTGCTGTTTGTGTGTTGTTAGAAATTAAATGCAATCACTTCTGGTAGCCTTTGCTACTCAAATGCTAATCTCCCGTTTATGGTGTCTTATGTGAAGGCGCTTTCCGCATGGCGCGTTAGTTCCGTTCGCCATTGTGATGTTAAATTTGTACAAGCCACGCAAATACGTAAAGCTGCGGCCTCCCTCAGTTATTTTGCATAACTTCAACTTTAATTTAAAAATACTAAATGTTTTTTCAGAACATTTTGTTACTAGGAATTATTGTGTCTTATTAGACCATATATGCGGTGGTTTTTAATGCTATATGTTTTTCAAAAACACCTAGTGTGTGTATATGTGTATTATGTGTATATATATATATGTGCATACGCAGAGTAGGGTTAAATTCAACCGACAAATTTAGTGAGGAGATTCGTTATGCAATATCAAGCGAAAAACATACGGGGCAATTTTAAACTAAACTGAATATTAACGGAGATACGAACCCTTGAAAATAGAGTTTTAAAACATTGTTTTTGCTAAATATCAGAAAGGAAATGAAATGAAATTACAATTATCCGAATATTGTTTTATGTTATTCGGATATTGAACCTAGGAGCAAACTTCCACTAATACATCCCACCGTAGTAAAAATAACAGTGGTGGTCACCATATTAATGCATACAACATTTTTTACCGTCCGTAATTATGAATTTTCGTGCTGGTTAATTGAGTGGTATTACATAACTAACAAAAATTTCCCTCTTTTTGCAACTGCTCAGGGCCCATTTTTTGGTGCAGAAACAGACTAGAAAAATCTTCGGCTGCAGCAAGCAGTGCCTCACGTTAGTCGCGGTAATGCAGCGAGTATGGCCACGTGCTACAACATCCACAAGCCAATCATCGGTTGTAGCTGAGGCGAGCAGGTGACAGGTGGTGCTGGACCAGAGACTGGAATCGATCAGTACCATCAGGTCGGTGGTTGTCCGGTCTGTTCAGTTATCCATGTTATTCACTGCGCAATGCCTGCTTCTTCAGAGATTAAAGCCTCGTTGTTTTTGTGGACGCACTAATAGATGCAATATGTTAGTGGACAGAGACTTGAATTTAGTGATGATGATGTCGGTGGCAGCTGCTGCATTTCATTATGCATTATTTTCTAGAAAACTTTGGCATTTAGCATTAAAACACAAGACGTCCTCTTTGTTACTATGTAGGATAGATTACGTATCCGCAGGAAAAAACCAAAAGTATCGGAAACTTATGCAAAAAAGGGATTTCAACCCAGTCATTTTTATGGAAGGTGTGGAAGGAGGTTGTTATCAGCACCCAATTTTCTATGTTTTGATATTCCTTTTTCGGTAAAGATTTACCCAGAAACTCATTCATTCTGGTTGTGTTACTAGCAAAAAAATCGGCTTCAACTATACATTCAAGGGTTGTTACACTCCTCAGGAAGATACTTAGTCTATACATCATGTGCATATTTAATACGAATTTGTTGATGAGTAATCACCTGCCGGAGTTTGTCGATTTTTATTGTAAACTTCCTGTACCGTGGGTTTTAAGTAAAAACAAGAAGTAATCTATATAACTAATGAGCCTAGTTCCCTCTACATTGTTGCAAATAATTTTTAATTAAGTTCTTAAAAGATAAGATGGTACGTAGGCCTTGATGTCTCGTTGACAGTAATATCATTAGAGATGAAGCCAGAAACAAATGCAACAGTAGTGAGATAATTACAAATACACACAACCCTTACCCTGGAATCGAACACAGAAAACCTCGTAGCATAAGCTAGTATTCAAAAAAATGCATTATGGAGGTCGGTTACAGAGCATTAACTTCGGATAAAATCAGTATACTGTATTGAATGTTAGGGTTTACTAACCTTGTATATTACAGGCCCACTCATTTTGAAATAATGTCTGGGTCACTTAAAACGCGTAAGATTACATGGCCTACTATAGTGCTACTTGTGTATATAATTTGGTGGAAATCAGTTGATTGGTTCCTGAGATATGTCATAAAAACTTTATTTCCTTTTTCGTGCTATCTACCAAAATTGCCTAAAAATATGCTCTGTATACGATACTAATAGATACATACTGTCAGCTTAAATAGATTCGTTGGATTTGGTTAAATTGTTTAATAAATATGACGAACTCATCAATATATTTAATTAACCGCCATTTTTTAAAAACAGTGTGTGATACCACTTAAAACATGTAAGTTTACATGGCATTATGTAACACTACCGGTGTGCAAAATTTTGTGAAAATTTGTTTAATGGTTTTGTAAATATGGCAAGATATTTGATTTTCTCATCTGGCACTATTTTACAAAATAACCCGTAAAAGAGGATTTCTGTGAGCATTATTGATGATTCTGACTAATACTATTAGTGTACAAAATTTGGTTAAATTTTGTTGAATTCTTAAATAGATATATCACAGTAACCTTAATTATTTATATATACACAATTTTAAAAAAGGCCTGACGAACCTAAAAAATGTTAGATCATATATCCTACTGTGGCAATAAATTGAATGTAAAATTTGGTGGGAATCGGTTGACTGGTCCTCGAATTATTATATAAAATCTTTTTTTTTCCTCTGACGATCTTCATAAATGGCGAAAATAAAGGTTATCAATTAGCACATTCGATGATTTTCAAAGATAAAAAATGGTATGCTATTATAGCCACTATTCTGAAAATAAGTGTCTGACACATTTAAAACATACCAATTATTATGGCCTACCAAAGTTAAAATTTTTCTCCAAATTTGGTGGGAATGGGTTGATTGTTTCCCGAGATATAACATAAAAACTTTATCTTTCATGCGGGGCTATCTCACAAAATGACTGATAAA
Organism: Clitarchus hookeri; assembly: GCA_002778355.1. NCBI lineage: Eukaryota > Metazoa > Arthropoda > Insecta > Phasmatodea > Phasmatidae > Clitarchus > Clitarchus hookeri. The sequence continues at coordinate 1,433,786 of NQII01000005.1, read as the reverse complement.
TGAGACTCTGCAAAGACAGTTTTTATTGTTAGAATATGTACTGTTAGCATACAAAGTTAAGTGGAAATTTTTTTGTAGTTTCGTAGAAATAGCATATTGAGTTTAAATGTTTATGTGGCCACAATTTTGAAAATAAGTGTCGTACCCACAAAATGTATCATGTTATGTCATGCTTGTTTGCTAAATTTGGTGGGAATCTCTTGGTTTTCTCCGGATGTATGTAATACAAATTTTCACTTTGTCATGTGATGTTATCTGACAAAATAGCGGACAAAAGAGTCTTTGTGTTGACACATTTGATGGTTGTAATATATACTGCTAGCATCCAAAGTTATGTTGTAGTTAATTACGTGGTTTCTACCACATGGCATACTAAGCTAAAATGAATATATGGTCGACATTTCAAAAATAAAGGTCGTACAACTTAACACATACCAATTTACATCACCCAACGAAGTACTACTTGCTTGCCAAAATCGGTAGGAATTGGTCAATTGTTTCCTGTGATATGACATAAAAAATTATTTATTCGTACGGCACTATCTTACAAAATGGCGGCCAAAATAGGCTATTTTTGGCATGGTCCTATTAATAGATACTTCCAGCATACGAAATTTGATCGAATGACATGGTAGATATAACAAATTAACCTAAAATAATTGTATGGTCGCCATTTTGAAAATAAGCTGTAAATCAATTTAAATCTTATACACTTAAATGGCCTATCATAGTACTACTTACTTGCAAACTTTAGCGAGAATTGATTCAGTAGTTTACACGATATAACGTAAAGACTTTATTTTATCATGTGGTGCTGTCTTCCAAAATGACTGAATAGTAATAATATTTATTACATTTAATGCTTCCATGATGCAGTGCCAAAATATGAAATTTGGATTAAATCGGTTAAATGGTTCCCAAGTTATAAAATATAAATCTTAATTAAAAAATGGCTACTATTTTAAAAGTAAGCATCTGGCGTGGTCGAAATATATAAAATTCAGATGTCCTTACTGAGTATAATTTGTGTACTGAGTTTTGTGAAATTCAGTTCAAGCATTTAACGTTTTAAAAGGGGGCATACAAACACACACAAACACACAAACACACACATACACTCAACCACACACATATTCACATATAGGAAAGTGATCTCATAAGCCTTTCTTACCTTCGGAAATTAGGCTAAAAACTTTGAAAGTAAGGAAAAATCTTGCATAATTTTAATTTGTTGCTGCCCCAGAATTAAAAAAAAAATTGCTTTTGCTAAGCTTATATTAAAATGTTGGTTTTTGTTAAATTTTCTCTAAATAATTTATTTTATTTTATTTTTAAATTACAGAAAAATTAAAATATTGGCTTTGATAATAAAGTTGTCACAGATGTCAGCAAGTTGGACAGTAGCCTAGCCTATGTCTAACAAATATAAAATAACAGGTTTTTACGTGGCTAACATCCTTAAATATTAATTATCTTTAAATTTACATCGCTACATCATTTCTCATACTACACATTTTTTTAAAATCATTAATATAAACATAAATTCAAAGCAGTTTTCTAGTGAAATATATATTATTTATTTTTACATTTTTTTCATCAGGATGAAATAAAATAAAATAAAATTAGAGAGCTGCTATTTCTTGATTTATAGTTGTCATTTACACGTAAAATCATTTTTAAAGTGACGTTATTCTTATTAATCCATGAGTTTTGACAACTACTTGAACTGGTCTATTTGACACACATTTTTTCTAATTTTCTCTCAAAAAAAAACTTTTAAACAAACATTGGTCAGGATAACCAGTCTTTATGAATCATAGAAATTAACTTATATTTTTCACTGTCTCTGGATTTCAATATCATCATGGTTTAAAACTTTAATATTAGTAAACGAGCCTGTTCACAAAATAGCAGTTTAAAATTAATTAAATAATTGTAATTTTTTTTGTTTTTACATTATTACAGAATTTATATTTAGGTTCAGAAGATATAGTAATTTTCCGTAGGTTTTAATTTTTTTTTATTTCAATAAACCTGAATTTATTTTATATCACTAATCACTTATTTTGTATTACACTATTTTTTATTATATGTTCTAAATTTCTACCCATATGAGATTCTCAATCAAAACTTAATTCTTCCACATCTTATTTTTTACTATATGACTAAACCATTCAACCACGCTTCCATTAAGTAATAAACATTTAAAAAAATGATTTGTTTTATATTTTATTATAAATTCATAAAAATGGTTAGTAGAAAACTTTTGCCATAACCACTTCGTAAATTATCATCTTTTCGTTTTATTAATGTAATTTCTAATATATTTTCTATATTTTTATATGTTGTGTTTTTAACAAGTAAAGCAAAATCATATTGATAAATGATCAATACTAGTTTGCATAGCTATATTTATTTCACATTCCTTTAACATTCAATGTACACATTTTAACAAGATCGATTTGCCATAAATCATATACACTGGAGAGCCAAAAAAAAAACTGGTATAGGCGTGCGTATGCAAATAACAGAGGTATGGAACCAATCAGAGTAACGCGATGCGGTCGGCAGCGCCTATATAAGACAACAAGCATCTGGCAAAGTTGCTAGATCGGTTACCGCTGATACAATGGCAGGTCATCAAGATTTAAGTGAGTTTGAACGTGGTGTGATAGTCGGCATACGAGAGATGGGACATAGCATCTCCGAGGTAGCGATAAAATTTGGATTTTCGCGTACGACCATGTCACGAGTGTACCGTGAATATCGGGAATTCGGTAAAACCTCAAATTTTCGGAATCGCTGCGGCCGGAAAAAGATTGTGAACGAACGGGAAAAACGACGACTGACGAGAATCATTAAACGTGACAGACGTGGGAACTATTCAACGGACCATTATTGATATGGGCTTTCGGAGCCAAAGGCCCACCCGTGTACCGTTCTTGACTGCACGAGACAAAGCTTTACGCCTCGCCTGGACCCGTCAACACCGCCATTGGAATGTTGATGACTGAAAACTTGTTGCCTGGTCTGACGAGTCTCGTTTTAATTGTATCGGGTGGGTGAACGTGTACGGGTTTGGAGGCATCCTCATGAATTCATGGACCCTACATGTCAACAGGGGATTGTTCAAGCTGGTGGAGGCTCTGTCATGGTATTGGGCGTGTGCAGTTGGGGTGAAATGGGACCCCTGATACGTCTAGATACGACTTTGACAGGTGACAGATACGTAAGCATGCTGTTCGATACCCTGCATGCACCCATTCATGTCCATTGTGCATTCCGACGGACATGGACAATTCCAGCAGGACAATGCGATACCCCACACGTCGATAGTTGCTACCGAGTGGCTCCAGGAACACTCTTCTGACTTTAGACAGTCCCATTGGCCACCTAAATCACCAGACATGAACATTATTGAGCATATCTGAGATGTCTTGCAACGTGCTGTTCAGAAGAGATCTTCACCCTCTCACATTTCTATGGATTTGTGGACTGCCCTGCAGGGTTCATGGTGTGAATTACCTCCTGCATACCTTTAGACATTAGTCGAGTCCATGCCACGTCGTCTTGCGGCTCTTCTGCGTGCTCGCGAGGACCTACACGATATTAGGCAGGTATACCAGTTTTTTTGTCTCTTCAGTGTACATCAAATCTGATTAAATTTCATTAAAGGAAACTTTTTCTTTTCAGGTTTGTATAATTCATTGATTATACCTTCGCGAATAAACATTTTTTCCAAGATTGTAAATTTTTTTTACAAATTAAAAAATTCCGGATTTAAATTTTCAATTTTTGTATTTTCCAATGTTGTGTTTTTTTTTCACTAACTTTCTTACACTTCAACATAAATAGTAAATATTATTTTTATAAAATGTAATTTTTCAAGTAGGTATAAAAATAATAATTGTGTTTATCAAATGTTTCTATTTTATAAGTTAATCCATTATCATAATCGGGAAATTAATTTTTCCTTATTTTAAAATAAAATTTGCCCTTACTGTATGACAAAGTTTTTGAAAGGATGTTCACGGAAATTTGAACACTTTCGAGGCCGTAGTTACTTTTTCTTTCAGCCATTATTTTAACAACCTTTTTTAATAACTATTGCCATGTAAGTAATCAACACAGTGTTTATATTCCACCGCACTCGGAAGTTAACGTTGAGAGTAAAATAAATGATACTTAATGACCATTATTCTAAATGAGAGGGCTTCCAAAAGTGCTTACTTTACAGTGAATAGCATATACCTTGTTTATCATCACGTCAATCCCGAGCCCGCATGGTGGGTGTCTTTGTGAAAGAAACTAACAGTCGTCCTGGTGTTTGCTGCTCGTGGCGGTAAGTCTTATCGGGCAGTGCATCATTCGGCGGCCGCGGCGTTAGGTGTCGTGGTCGGTTGGAGACTGAGCTTGGGCATGCCATTACACCTCCTCCTGGATTACGTTTCATCACGTAACCTGTATGTCACAGCGCCATCGTCATAAGCTACGTCATTGGCGAGTTTGAATTTTATTGTAAAGATTATACCCAACGCTTCGAGCATATTCTTCCACACCTGAGGTGTGAACGTCAGTTTGGATCCCCACGGTATACATTCCCTGGACTGCAGTGAGACCTGTGGATACTCTTTGGTTTTATCATGGGAGGAACATAGAGAAATGTAGGGACTGTGGGAGTTTTTAAAGTAAATTATAGTTGTGTGCCAAATAAATTTAAGTACCTGTTTCAAAATTTAATATAACTTTTGCTTAGTGAATTGTGAACTGGCACTGTTTTTTTTTTTTTTTTGCTATGCCTTCTTAGCATTATTCTTGAGTTGTTAGTAGCCGACCTCCCATGGCGCAGTCGGTTGGTGCGCTGCAGGTCTGCGGTGCGGGAAGTTCTGGGCTCGAATCAAAGGTAAGGCATGGGTAATAGTTTAAGCTATTTCATAATTTAGTTTGTAAGCCGTTCCTTGATAAGCCTTCAGGCATAACACCGGGGGATGTTTATAAGCCCTTTCCAATACAATTAAATTGTTATTAAAGGTTTTTTGTTACCATTTTGAAATTTTAATCAAAAAAGTAAATTATAAATTACGAATAGGAATGCGACGTAATTACCAATATTAGATTTTATATACAATTAATTTGGAGTGAATTCGCCCCTTATTAATTATTAAGCTGATGTAATATTTTCATGTTTTGGAATTCCCACACATATATAATCATGGATGGTATTATTATGGAGTTGTAGTAATGGTGATTGCAAGTAGCAGTGAGTGGGTGTGTTCTCTGGGTATTCAAGATGGATGTCCAGAGGATATCCGGCCGTTGCACTACTCTGCCAATGATAGCAGTCATCTTGATAGTTATTTTTTGCGTGACTTCATAAATTACGAAAAATGAGCAATGTGTATAACCCCAAATGATTTATGCAGGAGGGGTGCGAACGACCTGGGTAAATTCTTTTTCAAAGGAAGTGTTACAAGCGTTCTGAAGGACAGTGGCTGGACGTTCGCAGCCGAGGATTGCATTGCTGTATTCCGTCAACGGCTGAGGAAATCAGTCCATAAGGTGGGTGCTGTGGTTGTCAAGGATGACCCCATAAAGATTTTCAAAATCTTAAAACCATTTTAATCTATTTTGTCCGATAGAACACCAGTAGTTAACGTTGCATCTTTGTCCCAAGTAGTGATTTTCATTTTGGTTTGAGTGGTGTTTTGTATGTAAAGTTGTGTGTAGGCTATCTTCAGTAGCATATTCCGTAGCATTGTTAAAAATACCGGAAAATTTACAAGTAATACCTAGTCAAGCCATTTCTCAGAAATTGGGGGATGCCTATTGCCATTTCGTAAATGATAATGTAATTTTCAGAATGTAGTCTACATTCCAGTAGAACAATGCAGGAATTTATGCAGAACGTTATTTTTATGGGACGTGCGTGTGGATTGCCATGCAATAAGTCGTACCTAGGGAAGACAATATTCGTTACTTGTTGCCTGAAAATAGTAAATGTTTTGCATTTATATGTAAACCTGAAACACTCGCAGGATTACTACAGTTGGTCACACAGGTAGAATTGCAATAGGAAGTGGGACTTAGGATAAAATAGGAATGTAAATTTTGCAAGTGTACCAACCATGCTAGTACAAAAAATGCTTTTTCAGGAATGGTCGCGGTAGTGCGAACTAGGTCAATAAATTTAAAGGCAATGATCGCTGTGGCGATGTTAGTTATGGTAAGGTCAAGTTTAAGCCTTCCAAAAAAAAAAAAAAAAAAAAAGATGTCACTAGTGAAAATGAACAAAGCAAAGACAAGGATAGTGATGTGGCTGACGTAAATTAAGGAACAGGTAAAAGCAGAAAAATTACATGGCATGCTTTCTTTATGCGCTATCATAACGACGCAGTAGTATTTTAGCAGATTTGTGGAATTCGACCTTCATGACCTCTTGTCACGCACACTTGCTCGTTCGCATTTTGAATGGGATACACACCGGCTTATATCTGTTTTACATGCAGTAATAAAGGATACATTTAGTACCATTGTTCGTTCAAGAACAAAATCAATGGGAGTTGGGATAGAAAATCAACTACGAACATGAAAAAGAGGAAATAGTTTATTATTTCTTCCATTTTTAATTGATTATTCAATCGTCTCGGCACTTATTGATTCAGGTGTGTCTACGCCACTACCGAGTCGCGAGTGCTCTAACAAATTGATGCGTGATAACCCAGTGGATATTATATCCGTATGAAAAGGTAATGTGGTGTTTTCTCTGGCTGACAGCATTGTAGTAGAATGTAGGGCGATAGCTACCATGAACATAAAAATCGAGGCTAATGCAGTTCAGGCCTTTTGATAAATTGTCATATTCTGTAATATTAATGTTGAAATTTTTAGCTGGACCAGTTGTGTCGGTGTTCGGAACAAATGTTTAAAGATTTGCTTTCCTCCCAAGTTTCCTGTTGCACTGGAAAGCAAACCCTTTTATGTGAGCAAAATTCAGTTTGTTCAGTTGGATGAAAACCATGTTCAATTAATTAAGAAATTAAAGTGTGATTTTTTTTTAGACATTTTCAATGATATGTAAGGTTTTTGTGTCAAAAAATTAGTGGTTTTGAAATTTAAAGTTAATACACCTTTCACTTCTGTGCCGTATCACATACCTCCCCCTAATTTTCCAGATTATAAATAACTTATAAATTATTTAAAAGAACAAGGGGTAGCTGAGGACTCAGTATGTATGCTAGTCGCTCTTTTCTTCAGCCCAAGAAAATACTAGGATTAATTTGTGATTATTGGCGAGTCGTTGAGTAAAGGTATTTAGAAACCTACCCAGTTCCGATAATCGACACTGTGTTCCAACATCTGAGCAACACTAATTATTTCACCATTTTAGATGAAAATTCTGTGTTCATACAGCGTGGACTGCATCCTAATTCATGTTTGCCTGCAGCATTTTGTATGCCATGGAGATTGTACCAATGGACGAGGCTCCACATGGAGAATCAAATGTGAACCCCAGCACTAGATCTTTATTGTTCCATGTGCTCTGGAAAATAATTTATGATTTTGTTTTTACCTATACTGATGGTGTATGCATCTATATAAGCTAATTTGAAGATAATATTGACCACATTAAGCAGATTTTGTAGGCCTTGGAGGAGGATACTTTGATCTTGACGCGTAGCACATATAGTAAGTAGAGAACGTCGCTGCCACAATCCCCTTCCCCGCCATATTATCCTCCCCGCGAGCGCCTACAAGTTGACACGCGTCGCGGGACACATGGACAGCCAGGACAGGTCAACCCAGAGGATCGATACTCAGTTACATGTGTCGCTGCAGCACCGGACCTCTCTACCCCACCCACTAGCAAACCCCGGGAAATTAGTACATGCAGAAGAATGACGAGATATGCTGGCAATTTCCACCATGAAAGACATTAATGCACATGCTGAAGGGTGATAGGCACCAAGAAAACAGCTGACAAGCTTGGAAGTGGTGCCACGAGCACTCCTTCCTCCACCCCTATTAGCAAACTGCGGGGCAACTTGGACACGCACTGCTGGAAAGAGAGCTGGCAGGGTAAGCTTTAGAGGGCAGGTCACCCTCCCCCATACTACAAGAACAGCAATGCGTGGATGAAGTGCTTTGCACTGCGCACTTCCTCCTTCTTCCTCCCCCCCAACAAGGGAAGGCACATGCACAATTTTAGGGAGGGAGCCAAGAGACAATATAAGCCTCTTTGCAGGGAGAGTGGGAGTCAGTTGAAGGACATCAGTGGTATCGGGTCAGTTGGTCAGTCATATCGGGCCAGTTGGAGGCTGCGATACTCCGTGCTGGGAGAATCAGTTACGTCGACCAGTCAGATAGAACCGCGAGCTGAGAGAGGACATGAGTCCAGCCACTACCGAGGCCGGGGATATCGGAACACCGGCTGCGTCAGTTCGCAGAGACAATCAGAGCGACAAGTTGCAGGTGGCACAGCGTTCGGTATCTCTACACCGGAATGCACAGGTAGTCAGGAGAAACACAACATTAAGGAATAAGTCATATCTCCGTGCCAAGAGAGTGATTCGGACAGCCGGCGCTGGGGTTCGGGCCCCGGCAGAGACAACCAGAGACAGTGTTAAGTCAGCCATATCGGAACAGACAACCAGTAATTTCCAGCACTGCAGGGCACAGGGTAGAATCAGTTAAACAGTTACCAGAGTAACGTCGGACGAGTAGAATCACCATGCCGGGATGCGAGTCAGTTAGTGAGTCAGTCAGTCAAGTCAGTCAAGCACCAGTCACAGGTCAGTAATTTACAATTATGCACTGAGGAGGCGGAGTCGAGTGATGAGTTTCTATGAGGGGTGCCATGTCGAGCGAGTGGGAGTAGTCCAATGCAACCCTGTGCCGAGAACTGGGTTGGGGTCCATCAGTGGTCCTTCGCCGGGGCGTGGTAGGGTGGTAATCAGTCCATTACAACACTATGCCGCAAATGGGAGTTAGTGGTGAGCTCTAATGAAGAGCACCACATCGACAGGAAGTCAGCTGAGTGCAGCAACACCAACAAGAACCAGTCCAAGGGCTGGTTATATGGCCACCCAACTCACCAGAACACAAGTTACTGCCGCTGGAAGAGAACTGGTAAAATGGCCATCCAACTCACCAGATCTCATCTACTGCTGGAACAACTACCCTGCAACAAGTACAGATAAGTAACAACGTCGTCACTCAGGGATGTGTCCTGTCACATAATGCCCCCACAGTATCGGAAACATTAGCCAGAACATTGTAAACATCCCTTTAGGCCAAGAACTCGTAGGGTCGAAACGTTTGCGTAAATTCTCGACACATGGTGCCGGGAAAGTATGTATAAACTCCCGGAAAAGTTCCGGGAATGTATGAATGAATTCCCGTTAATTAAACTGGTTCATAACCAAAACGTGATGAATTGTCTGATATACCCTCAACCTTCAAGGCACCTTATAGTCTGTGCCATCTAACATTAACTGAGTACCCTAGGACCCACAGGTTGGGAAAAGCATCAGACGCTAAGAAACTAATAGTATTAGTAAACTTTCAGACAGATAAAAATGTATAAAGAGTTAGACGACTTTTTTTTTAATTTATGGGGACTGTCGACAACATTAAAACAAACATAAAAGTTTGTACCATTTATGTTGAGAGTAGTAGTATTGGTAGTTTCTGAACCAGGATTCGAGATGAAACTCGGGGCTCTGGTCGCCACCATCATGTTTCAGGCCACCTTATTGTCACCGTCTGCAATCTTGTTTCTGGCTGCCATTTTTATTTTAAATTTTTTCATGCTTTATCATTTTACGTCTACCCGTTTTGGAATTTGTTCATGCTGTCATTCATACTCATCATTTGCTATCTTGGATTTTATTTATGCTCTATCATTCTTTCATCATTTGCTATATTGTGTTTCATTTGTTTACATATTTTTCACCAGATGGTAGTAGCTTCGTCAGACTCCATCTTCGTTTCCTGACTTATCTGCTAGAGTGTGCTAATATCGCTATGCAGTTATATTCAGTTCTGGACTTGGCCTCTAGGAGCACTGATTTTTCACATGTATTCTTAAGGTCGATGTTCCATTTTCCTTATGTAGTAACCTCAATTATATCACCACCATTTTAATTACTGTAACTTAAAAAATCCCTGGGAAGCATGCGGATTCGATCCAGCTATCCCGAGCTCTGTAAAGTGATACCATGCCTCAAACCACTCGGTTACCGTGAATAGTAGTAGAGTGTAGGTTGAAATGTGGTATTTACTACACCATGTGTGCTTTTGTCACTTGCTGTAGGTGGTCACTTTTTTTTTTCAGGTCATCAGATTTGTTGGCTTTGGGAAAGTTTCATGTTCCCTATTCTAGCCATGCGAGTACCAGGGCCCAGGTGACATCACAACCACTTTGTAAGAGTAAGAAAATCTTATACCATATGTAGGTATTTCATTATTTTACCAATTCGTGCAGGACTTAAAAACAAATATACCACATGTAGGACATGGAAAGCTTTATACCTGTCGAAAGGCTTAGAATATTTTTTTCCAGTCATGTAGGATTTATAATTTTTTTTTCATGTAGTCACTTTTCTTTAACCTCATAAAGGACTTGGAATTATTTTATACTAGCCATCTCTAACCTAACTCAACCTATAATAACATAACCCAAACTAACATAACCAACATGTAACAACTCATAATATAATTTTTTTAATTTAGTCACCTTCGTCCCACCTCATATAATGTAACATATCCTAAACTAACCTATTGTGTAGGACTTAAGTATTAATGCATGATGTAATTTTTTCTCACTCATATAGGAATCTGAATACTTTATCACTCATATAGGACTAAACATTTTTTAATTTACTCACATTTATTCCACCTTGTATAAAACTCTTAATTTTTCACTCAGTATAAGGGTGTTTCTGTTTTTGCATATCTTCTCGATCGTGCTTCAGGACTGTTACATCGGATGCCATTTGAGAAAAAGTTATGAAAGGCTTATAGAACTAAAATTATTTTTTTTTAATTTAAAAACCAAATAAACTTATAAAATCAGTGATGGTTTATAAGTTGCCTACTGCGATATAGACAGTCTCTGCTATGATGACATAGTTCTGCTTGCATGCAGGCTCTCTCACACCACAGGGCACTCAGCTCTCGCAGCGCTTCACTTTTTTTGCCACACACATACATGTTCCATCGAGATCTTCCTCTCTGCGATGGCGTTCTCCGGCAAGGCCGCATCCAACGACGTTTTTTCACCCCGTCGCACCACCAGTGGTAGCAGTGGTGGTAATGAAGGCAGCGGCACAGAGGTCATATACAGCGCCCACATTTACAGCGGCAGCAGTGAGGGCAACATTGAGGTTAGTGGTGAGAGCGATGATGAGACCCTCGACGAGGACGAGGGTGGAGCCGATGACGATGACAGTGTTATCAAAATTGTCGAAACTTGTGTCTGAAGTGGCGGTGGAGGCACCCAATGGACTGTGTGCGGTGATGACAGCGATGCGGATGGGTGGTGCCATGTAGCCACTCCTCAAAGAGTTTTAACAACGTAGTCGGGCACAGCATCGTCCACACTGGTCCACAAATCCATGTCGACATATGGTTTATGCATTCTGCATGGCCCATATTTATAGACAAACTTGCAATGGAAAATGTGCAATAATTCTGCGAAAAGTGCTTTCTTTTGATACCAGTCAACATCCCCAGTCTAGGAAAATGTATGCAAAAATAGGCTAGCATATCCAGCTCCACACCAAAAAAAACACTACGAATTCCATTTACCAATGAGCCACACAAAATTTCTCGAAAAATCTTTTTTTTTCAGGTACAGAAACAACATTGTACAGACATAAACAGGGCAGCAATAGGGAATGCTGTCTGCACACAGTGATAAAGCTCTCTAGTTTCAAGTCATCAAAATGAGTACTAGAAAGAGGGGTTTCTAAACAATTTTATATAAGTCTCGGAAATAAAGTTATTACTACGTAACCGATACTTTCGCGGAAATTATTATTGATAACGTTCCATCATAAAATCAACACCGGTCAGTCACTTCATATGTCCTCAAACCATGTAGGGATACCTTGTCTGGGATGAAATATAATACTATTTGTCTGTTATGTTTAACTTTGACAATCATTGTTTAAGCTTGAATCAAATCCAAGTCAGCAAGCCAAAACTTTATTTCCCTTGTGATGCAAAACTTTCTCAATAAAATAATTATGAGGATAATTCGTAACCTTCATCTCTTCACTGCAAAAGCCACCCTTATAAGCTGAACTCTCTCATATTCTAAATAATATGTTAGTGGATCATAACGACGTGCTCCAGTTTGGTATGTACCCTTTGACAAATATGCTCTCGAGACTCCTACCTTCGCCTTAGGATTTCGCATGTGTAATTTCTTATAATTTTATAAAAAAGTTGCAGCAAAGAGTTGTCATTGACATTCACAGGTTTTTTTTCCAGTGGAGTGGTGCTTTGTGCTCTTGTATACACTTACGAGCTAGAGAAAAATTTCCAGCCACTTGTAACTTAATTTTGCCATAAAAGCTTACTACATTTTCCCTTTAGCATACAATTAAAATGCTAGAAGATTCTAGACTTAATAATACCACCATGAATATAGTAATGGTTGATTTTATATTTAGCTTTTAAGGTTTGAAACAAAGCTCTGTATAATTCCTAGCTATATATATGTTTGCAAATGTTTTATGGAATCCTTTGTCACATAAAACAACTTTCATTGCATTAGCCACATATTTCCCAGTTTTCGTCTCGGCCATTTTGGCGGTGTGGCAATTGCGAAAGTGTTTGCTTTTATTCTGTGGTATTTAACTGCGTTATTATCTGCTGTGTACTTGTTTTGTTGTCCCTTTTTACCCACTCTTTGTTAAGGTAAATTTTGTCGTGGTGTTACCTAGCTTAATTTAGCAACTTCTATGACAATTTTGGCATGTGTTCTGTTTCTTTACATCTCTCAGTGCATTTACCCTTACAGAACACATAGCGATGGCATTGCCGATTAACAGTGAGTTCCTGTTGAATTGCAAGCTTGTTTATGAATGTGCTGTAATATGTGATCTCTCTCTTCTGAAAATACTGTAGCTGCGCTTCGTAAAGCACTGCGTCTTGCCTTCAGGCAAATCATTAGAGCAGCCTTGATATTATTAAATATCAGGTTGTTGAATCTGAAAACAGTTGATGTGTTTCTAAGATAATAGAGATAAAATAAATTTTGACAACTTTGAGAATGACGCCAGCGGTCATTCATATTCCAAGCTGAAAAATTGTTTGTCACGTCTTCGTAGGCACACTCAAAATCTTGTTGATTAATGTTCCAACCAACTTAGTGACATCCAGATCAAATCTCTGGAAAACATTCTTATTCAAATTCAAGTAATATTCGAGGATGTTTCTAGTTATAAATGGTTGTCCCTTGACAGTGGTGTCATTAATGTTGCAGACACCACGGTGTCTAGTAATACAGTATAGTTTACCTGCTTTGCCCTTGGTATACCTTCAACTTCTCAGCATGTACTATATTCCAGTGCACTGTTTTCTGTCACTGATCCCTGTGCTGTTTAGTTTACTAGTAGCCAAACAAACATCTGTGGCCTACGTTTCACTTCACCTCCAAGTATTCATTATAGTACTGTTTATAGTACTCCTCTCCAAATGACCACATCTGTGCTGCCTACCATGCCTCATGCCACTCCACCTGCTTTTGGTAAAATTACACACCCACTTGAACGAATAAAATGGAATTTTCACGCTACTGATGGACTCAATGTCCCATGCTTTTATGACTTTTTAAAGGTCATTTTGAAGTTGAAACAAAGTGGAACTATTCCTAAGTCACAGATACAAGAGGTTGGGTATAAATTTACGTATGACTCATGAGGACTAGGACTCGAATAGATATCGCACATCAGGCCAATTTTGATGCCTATCATGACAATATAAAGTTTCTTTATCCCATCCAAGTTGCGTACCCAAATTCATAAAAAAAAATTTCAATATATTTCAGGATAACGACGAATCTTTATCTGTTTATGTCAATAGTATTAGAGAAGCAGCTGCTGTCCTGAGACTTTCATTCCCTGAAAGTGAAGTGGTGGGAACTATTTTGGATGGCTAAGAACTACAGGAGTTTTCTTGCTTGTTATTTGTAACAAAGCCATGCATCTAAGCATATCTAAATATGGCGTGTATTCGCTCACAAAACATAAGGTATGCTTACACTTACCATGACGAATCAACCAGTTGCTATCTCACGATGCCCAAATGGTCAACATGGCGATTGTACTAGTATGGAAACCATAGGCCACAGCTGAGATTACTTCTCGCGAAATTATGGTAAAAATAAAAATAGGTAGCTACCACCATGTTAGTT